>QOCX01001968.1:0-14159 GCA_005959815.1 Sarcophaga bullata | reverse complement strand
GAATCATTACTTAAAATTATTGAGGCCGTCAACTTTACAAAATTAATTTCAAAAAGATTTTGTGATCAAAACTTACACAACAACAATAATCAAACCACACACTTTTCAGTAAATCCAAACGACTTTCCTCAACTTAGCAATCACAATTTTATAAACGCAAATGCTAACCAACCGCCTACAATCCACCAACCAATTTGTCCTACTCTGACATTTTAAAGAATGGCAATACTAATACAGCTATATTGGTAAAATCAAATATACAGTATGATATTCTAGATGACTTCAAAAAACCCTATCTACAACACGCTGGTATACGACTTAAAAACAAAAACAAAATTGATATTTACTCCGTATATTTTCCATCACGACATAGTATTACATATCAAGAATATCAAGAATTCTACCTAAAACGTGGACAAACATTTTTGGTCGGCGGGGATTTTAATGTCAAACAACCATGGTTAAATAATCCTAAGGGCGAAGAGCTATATAAAAGTATAATAAATAATAAGTTCTCGGTTCTGTCTACTGGGAGGCCATCATATTGGCCAAGTGATGCTAGAAAAATTCCAGACTTGCTAGATTTTGTTATATATTCTGGCATTCCAAGTAATTTATTAGACATTTTAGATACCGATAATGTAAGCTCGTACGTAAATTTGTAAATTTTAAAGTAAATAACTGTATTATTATCTATTTTAAGAAAAACTAAGTTAATGATTTCTTAACTTGCTAAGATATGTTTTAAAAATTATATTTTTGGTAAATTTGCTTACTATTGTTAGATATTCCCAGCTTGAATGGGTCATGAATTAAAGAAACAGACACCAAGGATTGTCTTAGCAGATATTTGGGCCAAATATGTTCCCTACAATTTACGACCTGGAGTTACAAGCTAGCAAAAATTACAGTCCACAATATTATATTATATTCGTTTTCACAAGTTTTATTTATTTTATTTCTTTTAATATGGGGCCCTTTTTACTTTAATTCAGCTGTAATCAGCTGTTAATTCAGTGTTTTTACTAATGCGTTCGAGATGTCTTTACATTTTGGATTTACCTCTACGAGAGAAGTTAAAAAACGTTGTAACATTCTCTCAAATTTGGTTTCCGAAATACCTGACCTGTTTCTGGAAGATATACGATTTCATTTGCTTGTCTATTTATTTTGGAAACACAAACAAAATTAAGTGCTTTTATTTGTGTGAAAGTGAAATTGTTTGTCATACACAAACAGTACGTAAAACTTTTAATAAATATTTATAAAAAAAATATAAAATCGTTGAAATGAATCCAAAAACGCTGTAGTGATAACACTGAACTAAAAAATTAAAAGGCGCCATATGGAAAGCGATAAAAGTTCTGAAAACAAAGTTTTTAAAACTAAAATGAAGTGTGTTTAAAAAATTAACATAAAGAGTCTTTAAAAATTTAAGAAACTGAAACATGTCTTCTAAGTCCATATCTCTAAATTTGATTTTTAGTTTTCGCAATTTTTATGACATTTATTAATTTTTTTTTTAAACATACGCCGTTTTTTTACGTTATATAGTTACAGTACTGTAAGTAAAGGTTATTGTTACATTACGTTACATTTCATTACAGTTGAGTAACTGATCCTTAAGGCTTAGTCAAACGTACCGTTACGTAATGTACGTTCGTTTGTTAGCATGTGTAAATGCTTACCGAAAAGCACTCTCGTTAACAAAACGGAACGATCTGTATAAAAAACGGTTTTACTGAACATGCGTGAACATGTTTTTAACCACACAAAAATCTAATATGAACGTCATAAAAATTCCAAAAATTAAATTAAGGATATGGATTTAGAGAACTTCTTTAATTTTTAAAGGCCGTTTTTAACTTTTTAAGCAGATTTTATTTTAATTTTAAAAACTTCGTTTCCACAACTTCTATCGCATTTAATATGGTAGCTTTTCATTTTCGATAATTCGGTTTAATGTATTGTTTTCGTAAGGCAAACAATTTCGCTTTCACAGAAATAAAAACACTCAATTTTGTGTTTGTGTTTTCCATATCAATATAAGTTAATTTTCATTTTTTGTTTAATATAATTTAGTACCTTGTAATTCAAAAAATAATATTTATTTTCTTATCCAATTTAGTTTTAGTTCCAATTAATTTACTTCATTAATTTACAATTTAATTTCGCACTCCTTATCGATGAGTATAGCTTCAAAAAACTCATAAAACTGATTAATTTTACTTAAATTATATATGATGATAATTACTAAAAAAAGAGGAAATCTGCTTAGGATGCAGATTAGAATGAGTCATATTATTACAATTCAGGGGAATATCAATTCGATCTTGTGAAAATATCATTCGAACTATGACAAAATTACGTTTATTCCGTTAGCGTTCTTCTTCGATTTATAATAAATGACAGAAAATATTAATGACTATAAATATTATTAACAATAGTAACAATGATGACCAAATAAATTAAATTATTAAAGATCGAAAAATAGATTATAATTGCGGTAATTTATACAAGCAAGTGAAGTTGTTTATCTTACAGAAACAGGTCAGGTATTTCGGAAACCGAATTTATACGGATGTTAAAACATTTTTTTATCTTCTCTAAAGACAAAATGCAAACGGAAAGGCACATCGGACTCTTGTGGATATTTAATAATTAAACACGAAAAACTATACTATATAATCTAAAATAAATACAAACACTGCCTACATAATGTAATAGCAATACAGTGAAATCTGCCGTAGGCGGACACCGATCGTCACAGCAGATTTGACCGGAGGGAGGTGTCCGTTCACGGGATAGTTCAATATAAAATGTTAGGACTTTGTGCTATTAAACATGCTATTATTAAGTAATAAGTTGACAAATTTCAACACAACTTAATTATATGTATATGTTTATTTTTTTAATTCATTTAGCTTAAAGATTTATTAACACACATTCATATAAACAAATAATATAAGACAGATCGCCCGAAATAATTTTTTTATTACATAAAATTATGTGGTAGGAGAGAAGAACTGGTGAATTTTAGTTTGAGTTTGCTTGCCTCCATTTTGTTTGCATTTCCTCAAAACGGTTTTCTAAATTGGTAAATTTTTCATATGCAATAAAATTATTTGAAACAAAAGCTTTCAAACGCGCAATCTGTGTTTGTGCTTTATCGAACGATTTAATTTGATCGATTTTTTGCTCTACAAATTCCTCTTCTGAATCACTTCATATTACTTCTGGAGTTTTTGCAGCTTTAAAATTGATTTCAATATCATCATCAGTGAATGAAATTTTATCAATGTTAAGAAATCTTCAAAATTAGTCTCATTATTTTCTAAAATTCTTTGAAAATTCGTAAGTGCTGCTAATGGTTTTGATTACTAAATTCGGCTTTGTGAAAACAGTTTTTGATTGTAGAAGATTCTATTTTATTCTAAGCAGTTTTTATAAAACATATTGCATCCAGCTGATACTCTTTGAAAGTTCTGGTACTGATTTGGCAGAATTCATTTTTGAGATGACATAATTTAAAATCAAACTTTCGTAGTTAACTGAGGTTGTTGTTGGTTGAAAGATTGCAATAACATTAATAACATGTCCCTAGGATGAGATGCAGCATTGTCTACAAATAAAATAATTTTTCTATTGTGCGACTTCATTGTATTATCCAAATGATGCAACCACTTGATCATTACATCTCTTGTCATCTAGGCCTTTTTATTGGATTTCCAGTCCACTGGTAATTCGGCAGGAGATATGGTTTTAAATGCACGTGGACGAGCAGCCTTTCCAATAGCTAACAAAGCCTCTTTTTGTCCAACCATATTCACACAAAACAGGATTGTTATTCTTTCTTTTGAAATTTTCCTCCGGTACATTTTGCTGATTGAAGAGCTAATGTTTGTGTGGGGAGTGCTAGAAAAAAAGACCACTCTCATCTGCATTGTAAATGTCTTCTGGTTTGTATTTGTGAAGTACTGAAGGAAGTTTTGTCTTAAATTGCATAACATCTTCAGGAATAACGTCCGCTGATATGCATTTTTGTAGCCACACATTTGATGCAGAAAACTCCTGCTAATCTATTTTCTCAGCTATTCCTTTGGTCGTTGCCTTCACAATTGGTCCAGATATAGGAAATTTTTGCTTCTGGAAATTGCAAACCAACCAAAACACATATTGTCAACTTCCGATCCTTTTGTAGAAAGGCTATTTTTATAATTAACGTTAACTCCAGATTTTAAGATTTTCCTTATTTTCAAAATGTTTTGTTTCGTTACCTTTTTGCAATTTCACGTACTAAAAGTTTTTCTTATTCTTGCATACTTATTATTTTAATTTTTCTTCTAATGTAAGAGAATTTCGTTCAGCCATCCTACAATAAAAATTCCTCAATAAATAACACTTCAGGCAATTGACACACTGTCCTAAATAAACACATTATCTCTGTCACGCTCCCTTTCTATGTCGCGTACCCTTTCACGTTTGCGTTTCCTTTCTCGTTGTCATTCTTTCTCCCTCTGCTCTCTTTCTCGTTCACGTTCGCGCTCTTGTTCCCTTTCACTTTCACGTTCTCTGATCGTGAGCGACTCAGTTTGCGTTGTGAATCTTTAGAACCACCATCACGATCTTTCTCTTTTCCGACTGGTGAGGAAATATCGATCTTTCGTTCCCTCTTGATACCCGTCACCATAGGAACACTTTCACCTACTTGTTTAACGGCATCCCAATCTAGTTCTTTACCACTTTCAGCCTTCTTTTTCTTCTCTTTCTCCTCCATCATAACTAGTTTTTCGTCAACAATCTTTTCTAAAGTTGACACCTTTTCTTCGTCATTAGTAATGCTTTTATTGAACGACACCAGCATTTTATCCAGCTTCTCCGTGTTCGCATCAAGTATCTTTTAAACTTTAGCCAAAAATTTTTGGTCCATGTCTATCCTTCTCTGATCAAATTCTGACAAAAAATGTTTCCTTTTCCGATCAGAATCTTTTCGATACACAGAAAGTAGCTTTTGGTTTGCTTATTTAATTTTTTTCAATTTCTGATCAGTATCTTTTCGAGACTCAGCCAGAAGTTCTTCATTTTTAACTCTAGAAGGTTCTTGCTCCTCAGCAATTAGTTTTAGGTTTGCTTCTTGTGTCTCGGCAAGTAACTTTTTCATTCTCTGCTCAGTAACATTTCGAAATTCAGCATTCAGCTTTTGCATTTGTTCCGTCATAGCGGATAGCAAAAAATTCATGTCCATAACCTTGAGGGTTGCAAGGGCCTGTAACTCTCGTACCTCTTCGTCTTTGAACTCCTAAGAATCGATATCGATGCACTGATACTGAAGTTCCTTCTTTAATCGCCTCTGAAGATCATTTTTTGTGCTAGTTGTTGGCAGCTCTAATTTACCCAACTCTCGTTTAAGTCGTTCCACTCTTAGTTCAGAGAGCTCAATTTTTTTATTTTTATATATTTCTTTATTTTTACTTTTAGATTTTGCAATCCCACTCCTGATACCAATTGTTACGTTTTTACCTTTTAAAAACGTTTGAAATATGAGCTCGCAGATTGCAAATAAAAATAAATTTGTGTTCAGGTTTAATTAAATTCTTTATTAATCGCACAAATTTGTGTGCTACTGTTCACAACTTGTTCTAACAACAGCAATTGCTTTGTTTGTTATTCTTCTGTTTATGCCCTTTTTAAATAATAACAATTATTACACAATTGTTCTGTAGATCTTTGTAAAGGAAATCTTCAAACCACGATTGCTTACTTCACACCCAGAGCGTTTTCACACAAGACTGACTAAACGTTTACTCCGACTCCGCATACTTTGCTTTAAATTTTATATAGCGATGATGAATGTTCTCGTAGGCGAAGTTTCGGGTCTTCGCCTTCTAGAGATTACTATGAATATTCATGATATATATTATATATTATATCTATAATATATATATTCAAATAATCAATTACTATATATATCATCAATATATTAAATATCGAATATATAATATAATATACATATATACATATATGTATATGTATATGTATATATGTATATTTTTCATTTTCAATTTTGGAAAATTTTTATATAAATCATATATTATCTATGTACATACACTAGCATGTCGCAATGTATAATTGACTATATATATATAGTATCTTGACTATGATAATGAGATTCGGAGAACGAGCAATATTGTAGATTTTCGACAACTGGTCAAGTTGTTAAGGAAAATGTAACAAAAAACCAAAGAGAAGTTTGATTTTTGTTTATCGATATATTATTTAAAAAGTTCCGTAAGGCACTGCCAAAAATTAGATGAACTGCAAGAAAAATATCTCTAAAATATTTTAGAATATGTCCTAGGAAATGAAGCAAGTTTTCAGTACTTTACAGGAGAAGGAAAGAACTTAATAAAATCTAAAACAAAAATGTTATAAAAAGTTTAAATGCAGTTTTTATTATAAATAAATGAATTATTTGAATTTCGGTTGATTTGAAGGAGTAATTTATCTGCGGCTTTTTGGTATTCAAATTGTTGAACATTAATGTAGAGATAGTAATTTTTTATTGATTTAAAGGGAGAAGGAACAATGATAATAATAAACGTTTAATGAAAAATTGTAAATTTATGTAATAAACAAACATCAGATAATTGCATTAGTCTGAGTTCTGATTAAAATTAATCTTTATTGGGAAAATTATCATAAAAATACAGGCCATATTATTTTAGAGTTTCGTAAGTGGTCTCATTTTTTATAATTTTAGAATATTTTCAACAAATTCATGTTTAAATTAATAAAAAATAAATCAAAGAAAATTAAATATGTTAAGTAAAAACACAATAATACTTTTAAATAAATTAGTTTTTTATGAGGCAAATTATCATAGAAGTGGTAGTGCAAGTGATTCAACTTTTTTATGATTTGATATTTTTCTTTTAAAGCCGTTCAAGAGAAACATTTTTTATAGCAGACATCAATCTCTGTAGGAGCAGCTCATATTCCTCTGTAATATTAATTTTAAAATAAATTAGTCCTGACGAATCATAACCCAAGGCTCGTAGCATATTTACTGTTGGATCACTAATTTTTCTGTCTAAAAATTGGGATTAATATTGGTTATAAATATCTTTAGCATTTGTTTCTATAAGCAATATTTTTTACCTGGTCGAATGGACGATTATATATGAGAAATACTTTCAAAATTCAAAAATAATCATAACGTAAGTGGTGCGTATGTACTGGTGCTGGAACTTTACGAGCTTCAGTTATAAACTGAACAAATTGAGACAGCAACTTTGCCTTTTTTCTATTTATCTTTCTATAAGGGAATGTGTTGCGTCATATTCCATTTGAATATGACTGCTTATTAAGTCCTTTTGTTCAATCGAAAAAGCAATTTGAAAAAGCGAGCAAAGCATTAAACAAAACGACATTTCGATTTTGGTAAAAGCAACCATCCGAATATAATAATCACCATATAATGGTGAATTTCAGGATCGAGCATGAAAGTTGCTTAAGTGCAAGCAAAAACGTGTGCACTCAATACGCTTATAAGAGGACCTTCTGTTGATATTTTTTTTTTGGGCAGGCCGTTTGTCCTCTTCATTAGCTGCTATAATCTTCGTCAATATTGGGCCACTTCTTTGTGCTTCATACCAGTCTTCTTTGGCATCGATCTGTGTTAGCTGGATATCAATGATCGACACCTTCTTCTCAGCCTTAACAAAATAGTTCCGTTTAGGCTTTGACAGTGTGCGCACTGTAGTAGCCTACTACTTTCTCTGTACCCTTCCCACCTGCGAAAGTTCACCACCAATACCGTATCCACTAGCATCACTGTCTAAAAAGAATTTTTCCTCTGGGACTGAATACGACAAAACTGGTGCAGCTCACAACAGGTTTTTTAGTGTCTGGAACGCATTTTTTTGTGACTCATCCCATTGGTGAGCACATGCAAGCTTGCAGACACACTAGCAAATTTATGCACAAAGCGTCTTTAATAAATGCATTGTCCCTACTGCTCGTATTTTATCATTTTCGTGAATATGCCATCTGCTGTAACAAGATGCCCCAAATATTTCTCTTGTTTTTGGAAGCATGCACAACTCTTAAAGCTTAATTTTATTCCAGCCACTGATATTCGTTGCGGAACTTCTGCCAGGTTCTTGAGGTGTTTGTTGAAAGTTCTGCCTATCACTATTATGTCATCGAGGTGCAACAGACTAGTCTTCCAATGCAGTCCCTTTAGTACACGTTCCATAAGCCGCTGCATAACTTTAAATTGCCATAAGTCTCCGATCGCACTGAATGCATTTTTTTCCTTTTCCTTGTCTGCAATGTCCACCTACCAATACTCACATTGTAGATCCAATGTAGAGAACCACTTCGTTCCTTCTGGCGTGTAGAGCGAGTCGTCAATTCTCGATAGCGGCTGCCCTTTCTAGTGACATCATTCAGCTTCCTGCAGTCTTCGCAGAATCTTGTACTGCCATCTTTTATTTTTGACTAAGGCTACAGGTAAGCTCCACGGACCCTGAATCAGAAAATAGCTTTTAGTTTGCTACTCGTGCATCAGCAAGTAGCTTTTGGTTTGCTGTTAGCATTTTTTCAGTACAGCGTATAGCAATGAATCGACGTTAATATCACTGGGGAATGCACGGCCTTTAACTCTCGTTCCTCCTCCTCGTATCGATATCAACTCCACGCTTCCCAAGTTCTTCCCTTAACCGCCTCTGGAGTTCAATCGTCGTGCCCACTGTTAGCAGTTCAAATTTATCCAAATCTCGTTTGAACCGAGCCACTGCCAGTTCGGAGAGTTTCATTTTTATTTTTAATTTTAATTCATTGATTTTTTTATTTTGTTTTATTTTCAAAATTTTGCACTCCCACTTCTAGCACCAATCGTTACATTTTTAACTTTTAAAAACGTTTAAAACATGAAGTCGTAGATTGCAAGTAAATTAAAAATAAGTTTATGTTTCGTTTTAATTAAAATTCTTTCTTGTTCGCACAATCCTGTATGCCACTGTTCACAACTTGATGTAACAACAACAATTGCTTTGTTTGTTATTCCCCTGTTTACACCCTCTGCGTAAGCAATAACAATTACTAGACAATTGTTCCACAGACCTTAACGGATATCTTCAAGCCACGTTTACTCCGTTCAAGCTCACCGCGTCTTCACACAAGACTGACTAAACTTTTACCGACGCGTTGTCTGCTTTGCCTTGCCTTTTATATGGAAACGTAAACAGTCTGATGAATGTTCTTCAAACCGCATATTCCTGGCTGGGATTTCTCTATTTCTCTACAAATGTAAACATCGTTGTTTCATTACTGTTGGTTGTGTGTTTTGTTTACTTTTGTTCTTGTAGTCTTTGTTGTTATATTTTTGTTTACTTGTTCACCGTTTTTATGTTGGTGTTTGTTGTTATACTTTTGTTTATAATTGTAATGTTATAATATGTAAAAACAAAACACCAGTATCTAGAGTTTTCTATTCCATAATATGGATTAAGCCCTTATCCAAAGTACTTTCGTGAAATAGTTAATCATGACATAGTCAGTATGACTATGTGTCTTGACAATTGTTTTAACAAACAGCACGTCGATTTAAAAATTGAATTAAATTTTGTCAATGATTAAAACTATACTTATATGCACCAATAAAATTACTATGTATGATCCAAAGACTGCAATTAAAGTAAAATAAACTTTTTACTTCTGATCGTTATTTGTGTTTCCATTTAAATAAATCAACAGCTCTTAAAGAGCACTTTAATACAACTTTCGGTTATTAATTACTGACTCAGTTCTCATCAATAAGTTCAAATTCTTGATGAACCATCCTTCAATGTATGAAACAGTTTCCCTTAAGCGAAAAAGAAGACATGAATTATAAAGAGAGAATTACCTTCCCAGTTGATTCCAATTAACTGGTGGCAGAAACTAAAGCTACTGACTTAATATTTTTGGTTACTGTTTTGCTACCATTTGTAAATGATGAAATGTCTGTTTTATGAATTTTTATGTAGGATAATAATCCAGAGCATGCTTCGACGCATGTAAGTCCTGCATTCCATATATTATATACAACATATTCATATATTAGAAGGTACAGCTCAACCTCCAATCGTAAATCTAGCATAGAATCTGTGAAAGTGTAGGTAAGTAAAAAATAAAACAAGGATCAGGAGTCTAATTAATGAATTTTTTTATTCCAAATAAAAGAAGCATGAAAAACATTTCAGAAGTGATGTGAAAAATGATAACTCTACGCCCGCAGATGTTCTGCTGTTTTTCAAAAATAGGATATTTTATCAATTGTTATGATATATATTTTTTGTTTTCTCTCTATTTTAATCTAACTACACTTAGACATAAAGCAAATTTACTCAACCCTAACATTGCCTTCCATTATCTCCTACACACATAATGACAATAACATCTCTAACACAAATCAACATTCACAATATACACATATAAAATCATTCATCAACACTTTTTTTATCAACAACTTCAACATAATTATTTATATCCTGGTTGATCAGTTGTTTATCGACATCGAATAACCCAACAATCTCAACGTGAGTGCGTAATTCAAATTTATAGTATTACTTTAAAAGATTGTAAACTGTATTTATTATTTTGAATTATATTATAAAATTATAAATTGAAATAAATTGTGAGTTTGAAATAAATTTGAAACAAATTGTAAACATAATAAACATTATAAACAGATATCACATTGTTATAAAATACAAACAAATATACATTTTATAACGTTTACAAGAAATAAACAAAATTAAAACTCTAGGGGCCATTATTACAACTTGCCGTTAAGTTAAAGGTACCTTAGCTAAAGGGAACTGTAAAGTTACCTTTAACCAATTTTCGTTATAACAACTTACAGATAAAATAAAGTTAACTTTTTCAAATATATGGCAATGCTAGTGCAATGTCGATAGCTTTCGCCACCTTAAAAAAGTTCTTTAAAAACGTAGTGGCAACGACGTGCTTTCTTATTTGTTATGTTTATTATTTTATTATTGCCATATGAAAAATATTATATGTAACATGGCAAGTTCAAAGGTAAAGTGAACTTTAAGGGCCACTTTTTGAGTGCAAGATTAACGATTAAGTTAACTTTAATCTACGTATTCAGTTTTTGAGTTTGCTTAATCTTAAGTTTGACCCACCAACGTTGGTGGTTTAAACTTAAGGTTAACTGTCGAAAGTGTTGACAAATTTTATTAAAACTTTTAAGTGAGAGAAAGCCGAATAAAACAAATAAATAAGTGATTATGAATTATATAAAACCGAATTAGACAATAGAAATTCTTAATTTATTTATTATTTATCAAAAATTATTTTTTTACTTAAAAATCAATCGTATTCATCTGCTTTTGCTCTATACAAAAGCAAATTGTTGTGAAAAGCGTTGCCATTTTTGCTCATAAATGTGGCAGCTCTACACGGTTTAAACTCCCACTCAAAAAATGGAAACCCAGTTAACTGAAGATTAAATTTAACTGGAGATTACCTTAAACTTGAGGTTAATCTCGCTCTCAAAAAATGGCCCTAAATGTATAAGGCAGGATAATCCTCCCTTTAACTTAATGCTCACTTTTATCTTAATAATGAAAAACAATATATCTGCCCGTTAAAATCCTCCCGTTAAACTTGGGTTTAATTAAAGGTAACTTCAGCTAAACTGAACTTTAATGTAACCTTTAACTTCTTTTCGTTATTACAACCTAATTAAAAAATAAAGTTAGCTTTTTCAAACATATGGCTGTGCCGGAGCAATGTAGATAAAATTGGTGAATTAAATTTTTTAATGTGGTGGCAACGATGGGCTTCGTTTTTTGTTGTTTTGTTTAAATTTTAAGTTTCCTTATTGAGAATGATATATAATATGGCAAGTTCAAAAATAAACATAACTTTAAAATTAACAGCAGAATGATACTTCCTTTAGGTTAACGCTCATTTCTAACTTATTGTCCACTTATAATAATGAAAAACTATTTATTTGGCCGGTAAAAGTCTCCCTTTAGTTAACGGCAATTTGTAATAATGGCCCTAAGTAGCATGTATTATTTACACAAATACACAATTAATAAAAAAGGTTTGTGCACATATATACCCTTTACCCTCTTACCATAATACTAATCCTACACCCTATATCCCGTAAAAACGTTGGTCCTTCAAGGAAAAAGAAGAAACAGCGAAATTAATACAGTCCACTTAAAAACCCATAACCCCTTTAGATAATCCAAATATTAACCTACACCTAAAAACCCTACTTACATACATACATAATTGGCCATTACAACCCTTCAGTCAGGATTACGGCCTAGCAATTATGTTGTATTATTTTATACATCAGTGGCGGGACCTAAAGTTTAAAGTCGACTCCGAATGACAGGTTTTTTGAGAAACTTTTCATGGCAATTTTCTTTACTCTCAGAGTTTTTTTGCAAAAAATCTGCTGCAAGGAAGTCGCCGAAGAAATATTTTTTCATATTTCGTTTTTGATGTCTGAACGGGGATTCGAACCCTGGCCTTTCGTCTAATAAGCCAACACACTACTTACTAGACTACGGCGACTAATTCCCCACCCTTATATATATAATATATAGTGAGTTACATAAACCTGTGCAAAAGTGAAAGAAATAAACACACATTCGCTAACAGCATCAGTGTAAAACATAAATTATCCAATACACAAAACATAAAAAATGTTCTAAAAACAAAAACTTTAACTGCACAAAATATTTAAAAATATAAAAAACACAAATTAACAATTATAACAAACAATGATCACAAAAAATAACATTAAATAAAAGAGTGCATTTGCAAAAACATTACATACAACATATAAAACAATAAAAATTAAGAACATTTTAGTTGTAACACGAATAAGGATTTCTCACTGAATACTCAAGCAATTGTAGTCAAAACTCACACCCGAAATTTACCCACCCAAAATTTAAACCCTACATTCGTAAAAGAGTTGGACAGTATCGCATTACCATCATCCCAAAAATTATAATATACACATATTTAAAATTATCACACATTAAAATTACAATAATAAATTCAAAATACATAAAACAGTAAAAAATAAAAGTTGAAAATAGATATAAATCAAAGTTGACAAAGGTTCACAAGAAATAAAAGCAATATACATTTTACAATAAGCAAAGTCAAAAGTTAAGAAATAAAAAGTTCAAAGTTCGAAACAAATAGCAACAAAATACATGAAGTGACAAGCATTAAAAAAGTTGAAAATATAAAGTGCACAAGCAATTACATTCCATTACAGTTCAATACAATATAACAAAAATAAAAAATATTCACCCACGGTAAATCGATTTACTATCGAAATTTACTAACTTTTTTCCAATTCTCTGCGTATTAAATTTAAAAAAAATATGTCGAAATTAATAACTTTAGCCGACGATATTATGCGTGATATCCAACAGGATTTAAGTGCTTTTGAAGAAGACTACAAGTCCAGTCCAGAGTATTCTCATAGGCGGGATTCATAAAGGGCGATTTGGAAGAGTTGATGAAAAATTCAAATAAATCCAAGAGTCGCCACAACTCAATGACCCTGAAGTAGCCAGTTTAATAAATTTGAATGGCCTTTCCATAGATGAGTCTATAGAAAACATAATCCAACACAAATATTCTACCCTAACCCAACCCGAACCCACACAACCTAGCCACTCAGTTGGATTTAACATATCACCTTGCGATATGCAAACATTTAGTGGGGACTTCAAGTCTTGGGTCCCTTTCAGAGATCTATTCAAGGCTATTTATGCAAAAATGCCCGCTTAATTGGAATAGAAAACTTTTCTACCGTAAAAATAAAACTAACGGAGAGGCTAAAAAATAGTCGAGAACGCAGCATTAACTAATGAAGGTTTTCTTATCGATTAGTAAATCAATATGAAAATAGAAGAATCCAAATTAATGCAAAAATTAAAAAAAATCTGGGAGAATTCATTTCGTAAGGAAGAATGCCAATGAATGATTTCGTAAGGAAGAATGCCGTATGTCGTTAGCCATATGGTGTCCGAATGTCGCAGTATTACGTGCAAATGCAATACGTCAAATGAAATACATATTGTAACTTTATTAAAGAAAAATAT
>QOCX01001967.1:812-26123 GCA_005959815.1 Sarcophaga bullata | reverse complement strand
ATCATTATGGTGGCACAGATGAAGTGAACTGTTATGGTGATGCACAGGCGGATGCATGGCGCATACATGCAGTGCAGTTAGAAGCGTGTGATATTGGAGTTTTTGTATTGAATGTACATGGGCAGACTAAATCGAATCCCACTTGCGATACCCACTGTAGATTGGTTTGTTGGTTTCTGAAGCAGCCTTATGGCTTGAGCCTGGCCTGTACATGGGAAGAATGTATATCAGTGGGAGGTCAGGTGGGACTCATATTGCAAATGGGAATTTCATGTAGCCGTAATAGAGCTACAGCTGTAGCCTTGAACTGCAATTATTTATCAGCTGAAATATGGTAAAGCATCAGAGACCAGTTGTGTTGTTGTGTGTTAAATAAAACACTCTTACTTTTACCATTTTGGCATGCATTTGACATTCATGTGCTCTGGGTAATCAAATGATCTCACTGCAGGCTATATTTAGTGCCACTGCATCATCAATATTTTAAGCGAACTATACTGCGTGAAAACACATTCCCTGTGTTTAAAGGAATATGATATTTTGGTTTTTATTTAAAGATGTTATCGATAATACTACGAATAATATTCATTCACGTATGGGCGGAATCTTGATACGATATTATTTCTATTAACCATTGCCTCAGCAGTTTAATTAACAGCATTCCTAGTGAACGTCTATGGGTAGGACATATACTGTTGGAGACTGAAATTAGAAAAGATGTTGGTTTTAAAACGAACACAAACTGTACAAATTTAAAAACACTGGATGCTAATCCATGCATACAATGCAAAACTGTTTAGCAAACCGAATAGAATGTGGAAAAGGCTAAAGCTGTGTAATGGTTCATGTAATAAGTACTGTTGTAATGTTGGATTATTAGACAGTAAGGCCACGGTTCAAGTCCCAGGCCAGAAATATTCCTTAGGCGAGTGCCTTTCAACAGATTTTTGGCGTAAAATAAAATTGTCATGAAAAATTTTTTTAAAACATTTGAGAAACTGTAGCTCTCTCCACTCGTTTATGCAATTACACACACACAACATAAGTGGTGTGAGACGCTAGGTCTCAATCCTAACTGAAGGGCTGTAATGACCAATTTCGTATGTGTGCGTATGTAATAAATATTGATTTCAGTTGATGTAAAAATATTTTGGACTCTACAAGCAACCGCTTGCATAATACAAAACATCTGCTGTATGCAGCTTATACTCTGTTTCGCAACTATTTCATGATTTTGGTCTGGCAGCCAGTGCTTGGATGGTTTCTCTTTAGAATGGAGGCAAATCGACTTTGAAAGTTTTTGTCAAATTCCAGAGGCACTTTTTCGGATGCTGGCAGAACTAAAAATATTAAAATCTGGCACGTGAAACGTTTGCTTAAACTGCAATGCAGCATGCTGGGTGCGATTGTTGGAGTCATCGTGACGGTATTGCATTATGGGTAGTCATGCAAGGCGCATTGGTCTTTGATATTTGGTGTAGATATGAGGAAGACCAAAAGACTATCTTTCATCTATTTGATACATGCCCAGCGCTATGCCGAATAAGGCATCTTAGTGTGTACCACTTGGGAGATCTGAGGAACAGTCTGAGTTAATCTGCGGTATCACAATGGAGACAGGTGTGACCTAGGTGGGTCTATATAACTTCTTTTTTAGATACCCACATACCTACCTACATTTATTGCTAAAATTGACTCATCATTAGCATGTGCTTTCAAAAAACCACAAAGTATTATCAAAACCGTCCTAACATTATGTACACATTTGCTTAAGATTGCGTTAAATAACGTCCAATCATTTGACGAACCGGATTACAAAAGCACAAAAGAAAATTAAATAAATTCAGCAAAAGCATTTGAAATGAACGAAGACTTTTTCCATAAAAATTTATTGCGACAATAATTTAAATCAGTTCGAACAAGGCTCATTCACTCACTTAAAACAATATATAATACGCATGAAATATACATAGATATACAAATCATTAATTTATTACAATACACAACAACAACAATCTCTATTCACAATAAAAAAATGGAACTGATTCGTTTAATGTCAATGCATGGTCTCTATACGAAACCAATAAAGGAACTCATAGAAACTGAATAAAATCATCCAGTCTAATTCCTCCTCTCTCCAATATCTCACCTCCACTCACTCTTAGAGCTGGCACAAGAGATCGAAATCTGGTACAGCTATAAAAAATACAAAAAAAAGAAAGCTCTCATTACTAAGCCAGTGCTACATTCCACATTTTCCAAAAGTGAGAATCAGAACGGGAAGAACAATATAGAGAGAAATATAATGAAGCTTAAAGAGTTCCATATTGTTATTGTTTTTGATTGAAATAATAAAGAAATTAGCCAGAGAATATTATGGAAATACCTCAATGATCTAGATATGTTATGCATATCGATTATTTACAACAGCAACAACATAGAAAACATTTAAAGTTACACAACACTTTAGCATAAAAATAGAAAACAGAGAAAGAGCGAGAGAGAGAGAGAGAGAAAGAGAGAGAGAGAGTGTGTGTGTGAGAGAGGTGTGAGAGAACAGGAAACATAATAAACATGAACACATGCATACCCATGTACATATACATACATAAACATTTAAATGTTATTACGGTTTAGTAAGTTTCACTTATTTATACATACACACACACACATATATATGTATATACACTCTTAGAAATTAAAGTATTACAAGAACTTTTCTATTTAAGCAATCATTGAAGCAATGCCGTCTTTAAGGCGCCTGCCAATAATTTCTTACTTTTGTTCTCCTGTTTCTCTCTTTTTCCTCAATCTTCAGCATATATTACTCACACACACATGCATACAAGCAGATACGCAGTCATACTTTTTTAGTTTTAGTTTTTGACATGTTTTTGTATCAGGAATTACAATGAATGAGTTCAATGAAATAAAATAACAGCAACAAAAACAACAACAAAAACAACAACAACAAACAACAGCGGCAGAGAAAGTACAAAAGAACCATACAGTGGTAACGGTTTACTAAAATGCTGAAAATAAAGAATCTGAAAGGAATAATGCTTCCAACTCCAGTTAAATCAAGTGAGTCCATGCTTACATTGACTTTAATAAACTCGGATTTTATTGGCAATTTTTTAAAGAAAGCAATATTGTCTACATAATGCTCACTGCACAACAGCTAACACTGATTGGAAGCAAAGTCGATGTGATTTTAACACTGTAGGAATTATAAAGACATGCTCATAGCATAGCTCAGCTAAACAGCAGCACGTTACAGCATAATGTACTGAGTACTGTTCCACAATCACTATTGTGCGCCTAACAATATTACGAATGAGTTCAATTGATAAGTTTACAATATTTTCCCAAGTAAATTAACTGACATACGGCAATATTAAAACACTTTCTCAAACAAATGTAATCCCCAATAATTTATTAACAATTATATTGCGAATGGGCCACATGCACACAAACGCAATACTAACTTTATACTGGAAAGCAAAAGTCGTCGCATGATAATTGATTGGTTATGATAGACGAGCACAAAGAGGGGGGAACTTTAAAAAACAAAACACATAGGAGAAAGCTGAAAAGGATGAAGAGAGTGCTAGGTTAAAGCGTGTGAGTTTTAGTTTAAAAGGAGTTTAAAAATACAAACAAAAGAAGGAGGAGGAAAAGGAAAGGCATTAAATGTAAAGGTTTATTTCTTTTAGTTTTTGTTTCATTTTATTTAAAACTTTTACTCTTTTTACTGTCTTCTTCTTTTTTCTTTTTTTTTTTTTGTTATTATTATTTGTTTGTTACAGTAGAGCTATCCTACAATTAATTTATGACGATGATAATGTGTTCGGCAAGTTTGTAGTGGAAAAATGGTCATTAACGCTAAAAGAGGAAATTTATTGTGAATAATAATTTTCAAATTTTTGTTACAAAAACAATAAATCCATTCAATAGCGTCTATCATAAGGGCTACTTTATCTGAAGTATATGTATTGTACATATTTTAAAAAATGTTTAGGAGATAGTTTCAGAAAGCGAAAAAAAAAAATTCAATTTTTTTTTCCATAATGGAAGGTTGGCCTAAGACCTATGGCACCCAAGGAACCATTTTTTACTAAAAGGGGTATGGTAGTGTTGAAAATACTAGACGTAGAAGCAAAACATTCTGTAGATCGAAATCGAAATCTCAAAAGTATCTGTTCATAGTGGGTTGAGAATGGCCTTCAGATTATGTTTGATAGACAATTTAGAAGAGCTTAGAAAACTATCCGCCATTAAATGAAATCAAATGTAATGTCAGATCTGTCATTTCGAAAGTATCTTCATAGCCATCTGACTATAGAAAGGGAAAGAGAGCCAAAAATATCACTGCCTGCGAGTCAATATCAACTTATCCTATATAATTCCTTTAACTTCCTAAATTTTATTTTTTATTAAAATTTGTATTCTTTTTTTGTCTGTGGTCGTTGTTTCTACTTTTCGTTCTCCTCTTTGGTTAGAGCCTTAAATGTCATGGATTCAACGATGGAAGAAATCTTTCTGTTGTGTTTTCTTTTCCTTTACTCGCACTAAAACATCTGCTGTGGAACCCAACCAATGGAAGACATTTCGAAACTGAACCTCTACACATGTCAGAATAAACAATTCGTGAAGATACCTTCCATCTTCATATACAAATACCCAACTCTCTTTCTCAGTCCATTTAGTTCCATATATTGTGTTTTCTATTATCCTATACCGTCGTTTCCCCTACGCTTGCATTACCCGACATTACCTAGATGCGTACTGCACTCATAACGCGCTGTAGAGATTACTTTGTTCCCGTCAATCCCTCAAACTAGCAACAATAACTAAATGGGCGGGGGGGGCCTAAACACTGGAGAACCAATTTTTAAAAACACATAAATTTTAAACTAATTTTCCCTAACAAACATGCTCTTTCTTCCTTCCTTTTGCTTACTGATTTTGCGTTTATGTTTTTCACTTTTCGTTTCTTCTTTTTACTCCCTATGATGCAAGTATTTTAGCTGAGTGTCCTGCATTTTTTTGGTTGTCTCTCTACAAAAGTTTTCTCTTCTCAGTTGAAATCTGATCTGTGATGATGTCGCCCTTGTTTACTGTGCATGCATGTAAATGATGGCTGACTGAGTAGCATATTCGTGTGCACATGTTCGTGTGTATGCTAACATTGTAATGCTTTAGTGTTAGTAACACATGCTAAAGATTACACCACTCCGCTAGGAAGAAGCACAGCTTCGTAATGTAGTAGCCGAAATAGATGAAGCCACACGGATACTGTCAAAATTGTTAATACATTTTTGTAATTTAAAAATATTTACAGGGTGTAGACATGAAACACACGTTTTATTTATTTGCTTAAAATTTAAACTATAAATAAACGACGTTAAAATAACTTTTTCTTTTATGGGATGCCAAAGGCTTCATGTCATAACTATATTTATAAGTCTAGGGATCCAAAGCTTATAAATGTTTACTCCTGATAGGTTCGGACGAAGCAATTTTATTCCATGCCATGCCATGAAAATAGTTCATTTCATCATAATATTTTAAAAACAGTGTGGCTCAAGAATATTCCCCACATTATGCGACATTTCCCGTGTAGTCAAAATTGTGTGTAACCTTCACAGTGACAATTGTTCGTAACTTGAAAACCCCAATTTAGTACAATATGAGCGAAACAAATTAAGACAGGGATTAAGTTGTTATTGTTGTTTTATTTTTGTTATTGCTTTAATTTCCCAATTTTAAACAGATAGCAAAATTTTTAAGAAACTTTTTTACGTTCGTGATTCTGTTATTCATTGCTGCCCTGTGGTACAGCCAAACTAAAAATGTGAAGCATTATTCCCTTAAAAAACATATTTCTTGAAAACATTTCGTCTAATATTACTTTAATTGAGTATATTATTGCTTGGCTATATACATACATATTTAAAATTGTTTTGTTTATTTTTTTGAATAACCTTATTGTTTATAAGACTCAACCAATTAACAAAAAACTTTTTTTTTTTAATTTTGAATTTTATTGAGTGAGTGGAGTTTGTGTGTGGTATGTAGAGGAGCAAGTTTGTAAACAGAAAATAGTTTTTAATGAATTTTGTTAGGGAAAATATGTATGTTAATATATAACAGCATACAGTATAAATGGTTTAATACCTACAACTACTGATTAAAACTATAAATTTGAAACTCCATATAGAATTACAATAACATCCTCCATAGGTTATGTTTTCAGAGAATGTGAATGCTTTTGCAAATTACTTCAGTATTTTACGTTAAATTAACTTTGGCCTAGCCCTGTTAGACTGGAAAGGCTTTATTTAATTTACTATGAATTCACTCAACTCAACATTACTTATTCACTCAAAAGAATGTTAGAATGTCTGATTTGATGTTTGATAATGCTGACTAAAGAGTTGTAATGTAATTCGGGATGTTCGTTTAGCAAATTTAACAAAAGTTTCTTAAATGCTCGCCTTCTTAATTACGTTTAAAATAAATACCTGCACTGCCCAATAATTCCTTAATTCGGTTCAAAAATAAAATTGAATTTGAACAGAAATTTTTTTATCTTTAACAAGACAACTTAACAAATCACAACACATTACATATGTAAACCATACCACACTTAAATGCTTATAAGCATGTGTATGTAGCACATATTGCATATCAATATCATTATTGAATGTAAACGGAACTTGCAAGTGTGGCGGACGTGTATCAATAAGGCGCGTTGCAATAAAATCAGTTTGTTCCGGTTTCGATTTTAATTTTATGTTATTTTCATTTCATTTAGTTGTTGTTGTTGTTGTTTTTGTTTCTCATAATTTATCACAACAAAATTATCGAATTTTTCAGATTATTTTAAGTGTTTATGTAATACATTTGCCCAATAGAGAGAGAGAGGAGGAGAGGAGAGAGAGAGAGAGAGAGAGAGAGGAGAGAGAGAGAGAGAGAGAGAGAGAGACGAGAGAGAGAGAGAGAGAGTTGAAATAGTGAAAGTTTAATTTGTGTGTGTGTGTGTGTTGGGTCTATGTATTCGAAAATGTGTGTTTGTAAGTATCACTGTGTGGCAAAGTGCCATTTAATATATTTATGTAGTGGTAGCAGTATAAACACATTAAGTGGCATGTATACGTTTACTTACAGCAACAGTGTAGAAGATAACTGTTTAAAGTACTTTGTAAACGTTTTTGAAAGCTTTATAAGCTTTCACTAAGAATCGTCTGGAGTTACTTGCATAAAATTGGATACAAAATAAATACGATTTACGAAGAGTAAAAAGGAAATCTCCGGTTTCGCTCAAAAGTCTCGGAGTTTTTGACTTCATGAGAGCATTGACTGTAGCAACAAGCCACTAATACATGCAAAACCATCTTAATTTTCCATCATAACTTGTTATTTCTGGTCCCCCACTCATGCATAAAATTAGCAACATTTGTGGATGCGAGGACTGAACTGTTATCCTGACTTAAGAAAGTTGTAATCTAATCAATTAGAGTTTAGGTAACCATGTACACTTCGCCATATTTTAAAATCGTAATTCATTAGCATATAAATGCCTAACACACATGTCCTAATTTGATGGCAGTGTTTCTTGCAAATTATTTTGGATGGCCAAAGTACTAACGGAAAACATCATTGAATACTCCACTGTAAATATAAGTGGTTTGTTAAGCATTATATTTGTATTTAATAATGTGATTATTTGTCAATTTAATTCAATTGACATATATTTATATACGTTAGTAATAAAATAGAGAAGGGTTACAGGGTAAAGGGTCAACACACTACGTACTAGACTACGGTGGCTACTACTACGAGCGCCTTAATTCCTTAAGTCTATTCTATGACGTACATTTTAAACTTTTTCTATCGCATCAGATTCAGGCGAAAGTTGGGTCTTCACTCTATTGATTTGTTGTAGCACCTTTGTTATCTAATTTGCGCTGCACTATTCTATTGATATTTCAAGGGAATGCTTTCTATTTAAATTAAAGTATTTGTTCCATAAAATCTAATATTTTTATTCAAGGTAAGGAACAGGCATTCCGATTGGCCTTTGAATCGAAGTTGAGCTGGATACTATGCGATGATTACTGACTTTTTTGTTCAAAATAAAAGAACTGGACTTGGTTAATATATGGTGTTCATAAGACAAGGGAATGTATCTCCACAGTATCCTACACAGTATGCGTATCAGTATGCTACCACAGTATGCTACACAGTATGCTCACACTGTATGCTACACAGTATGCTACACAGTATGCTACACAGTATGATACACAGTATGCTACACAGTATTCTACACAGTATGCTACACAGTATGCTACACAGTATGCTACACATTATGCTACACAGTATGCTACACAGTGTCCTACACAGTATGCTACACAGTATGCTACACAGTATGCTACACAGTATGCTACACTGTATGCTACACTGTATGCTACACAGTATGCTACACAGTATGATACACAGTATGCTACACAGTATGCTACACTGTATGATACACAGTATGCTACACAGTATTCTACACAGTATGCTACACAGTATGCTACACAGTATGCTACACAGTATGCTACACAGTATGCTACACAGTATGCTACACAGTATGCTACACAGTGTCCTACACAGTATGCTACACAGTATGCTACACAGTATGATGCACAGTATGCTACACAGTATGCTACACAGTATGCTACACAGTATGCTACACAGTATACTACACATTATGCTACGCAGTATGTTACACAGTATGCTACGCAGTATGCTACACAGTGTCCTACACAGTATGCTACACAGAAATTGGGATTTTTTTCTTTATTAGGTTATGATTATAAAGGCTAATGTTTGCTTTCTTTATTGGACAAGATTTTTTAATTCGAAAACTCTTAACCGTATGATCCTATTCCCTATAATTTGAAATGAATTTAATGCAAATATTTAATTTGTTTTGTTTTTGCTTTTTATCGCATTATGCAATAAATCGTTTAATTTATTATTAAATGTTCAATTAGGCAAACAATGGCGGTGATTGAATATTAAAAAATAAAAAAAAAATAAAATTAAATGATAAAGAATCAAATAAAAAAAAAAAAACAGAAAATCCTCACATTTAAATAAAATTGATTCGTAAAAGCAATTTAAAAATCAATTTAAATCAAACCACATAGAAAGAGAGAGAGAGAAGAGAGAGTGAGAGCTTTTGATTTATAAAATCGTGTGTGGCGGAAATTAAATAATCAATCAAATTAAAAGTCACAGAATTTAAAGCAATTTACGGACGGTAATCTTTTTAAAAATAATCGACAGAAATATTATGCGATAAATATCATGTGATGAGTAAACAAATTTGATTTCCTTGAAATTAAGCGAAGAATTGAAAAAATTAAAATAAAAATTATTTTTTACCATGCGATAATGATCGATAATTAATCGAGCCCATTAATATTAAAGTAAGCTATATTCTAGCAGATGGTGTGTTGGCTTACTAAGCAAGAGAGAACTCGTGAGTTTAAAAAACAGCTTTTTTTGAAAATCGTTTGACAATATAATACTCGACAAGGATAGCTTACCATAACGGTTGGGTAAAGGTTCTCATTGCCTTTTACATGCTAGAAACGAATGCACGTTCTGTTACTTTCCGTGAACGTTCGGCTAATTCTATCTTTAGACCCTGCAACAGTGTAATAGAAACATTATTTAAGGTCTGTTTAAAACGGTTGTAGTCGCCGTAGTCTAGTAGGTAGTGTGTTGGCTTATTAGATGAAAGGTCAGGGTTCGAATCCCCGGCAACATCGAAAACGAAATATGAAAAAGATTTTCTTTGGCGGCTCCTCTCAGCTTATTTCTGGCAAAAACTCTGAAGAGTAAATACAAATTGCCATGAAAGGAGTTTCTCTAAAATCTTTTTGTTCGGAGTCGACTTTAACTGTAGGTCCTGAACCATGTATAAAATTAACACACACAAACATAAGTGGTGTGAGAAGCTAGGGCCGTAAATCCTGAGTGAAGGGTTGTAAAGGCCAAATTATGTATGTACGTTAGAGAGATTCGGTAAAAAATATGACAATTTTCTAATGAACTATGAAAATTATGTTAATCTTTTCATTTAACAATCGATCAGCCATCATACAACAGAACCACAAAAAAAAATACAAACTTGTCTCCATCAAGCCAATTGATAATTCCACGGGATTCACTTAAATTAATCCCTGCATAGCTTTCAATGTAATTAATAAACATTTACAACCATACTGCCAGTACATCGGAAATGCAACAGCACACATGGTGGCGAGTGTGATGAATTTTAAAATTTCAAGCGACAATGACAATATTTTTCCTAACGACCTTGAAACTTATTTTCAATATACAACAACAAATGTGCAAAAAAAAACAAAAAAAAAAACAAAAAATGCAAACATTTGCAATTATTTCTGCCATGTCGTATGAATTATTAAAAAATATTCGTTTCCGTTAATAAAACTGATAGAGGAGAGAGAGAGAGAGAGAAAGACAGACATGCCATAACACAATGAGAATTGTGTCAGTAAACATTGTCATACAGTATGCAATTAAATATTGTGCAACAGTTTTAAATAATTTCACACATGATGGAATTTCAAATGCATGCAAATGAACTTCAAACTTTCTACTTACATGGCCCACTATAATTGAAAAATATTTCACATAAATATTGAAATTGAATTCACATGAGTGTATTTAAAGTAAGCCATTGCAATGGTAACTCTCTTTTCAGTAATTTTGTATTCCTTTTTTAGTTTCATTATTCAAAGTGCGGCAAAAATGCAACGAAAAACCAAGAAAACAAAAGGAAGAGTAGAACAAAAAGATTTTAACACAGAACTGCATTCTGTGAGATGATGAAGACGACCTTGCTTTGAGTGACACTGTGACTAATTAAAATTTTTTCTCTATTGTTGGAAATTCTCTTTTTATTCCTGCAACTGTTTTTAGAGAGATAGATACTCTCTAAAAATGCTGCAATAAAATTCAAAAAACCGCAACAAAATGTTGAATCATAATAAATTGCTACAATAGAACTCAAGAATTCGTAACGATGGCATTTACAACTCATCTCACTCACACTATAACATACTTTTACTCCGACTAGCCAGAAGTTTACAATTGCAATTAAAGACATTGCAATTACCCAGAGGCTGCTGTTCTAGTGGCATTGGTAACCATCATCACTGCCACCATCACCATCACCACCGTCATGCTCTGTTAATTGCGCGATAATGATAATAACAACGAACAGAAGTTAATGTAATGAGAGTGATGAATGAAAGGATTAATAGAACAAACGTCCAAAACGATGCATGTAATAATGAGAAGAAGAAAGATAAAGCAGAAGACAAAAGCAATGTTCGAAAGACAATGAAAAATTATGAGTTGTTGTGCGTCAAATTATGATGAAAGCTTATGCCTCCAATTAGGATTCAAGGTAGAGAAATAAAAAATGAATGAATGCGTATGTGTTCAGGTAGGATAACAAGCTCACATACACCCTAACAAACCACATAGTTAGGTGTTCTTTAAGGAATATGTTAATTTGCAGTGGGGGATTTCGTAAAAAAATTATTTGTTAGCACATGAGCGTGAGAAGCTAGGCCGTAATCCTCACTGAAGTTTTCTAATGGTCAATTATGTATGTGTGTATGTACATGAGAGTGTTATTACAGTGAGTACACCCGAAAATGAGGCCGGTGATTACGGTCAATGAAGCCACACTATGCGCACCATGATAACCGTTTTCTTTCTTTGTAACCTGCTTTTCATGGTATTGATGTGAATGATGTTTGGTGGTTTCAACAGGATGGTGCAACTTGCCATACATTCTCATGCCACAATCGATTAATTGAGTCAAACGTTTGATGGCCGTTTAATTATCCGAAATGATGACATCAATTGGCCGCTAAGAAGCTATGATTTGACACCGTTGGACTATTTTCTCTGTAAAGCGCGTTAAAGAAAAGTATTATGCCGAAAAACCTGAGGCAAATAAGCATTTAAAGGCCAACATTCGTGATGCCAGGATGAAATTTAAAGAAGTCCAGATTTTAGTTTTTTCATGTGCAGAAATATGTTTTCCTGTAGCGAACTCCCTCCCTATCGATAACATTTCAAAAATAATTTATTCTGCTTTTGTCACATTAATTTGTACCACCCTAATGTTTACAACATGAGTACACTTATACATGATTACACACATTTATTCGTTATTAAATGGTTGATGTGAGAATTTGGTTCCAATTAGCCATCTGGTCATAAATAAACGCCTGCGGATATTTTTTTATTATTTTTTTAATGAATTTTTGATTTCTTTTACAAGTTTTTATTGCCATGCAAATCAGCTATACACCTACGGGGGTATGTTAGGAGAAATATAATGCAACACACATACTTACTCCAATGTTGTTTTAATGAGCGTATCGGAATGTTTCTCAGCATTCTCCTTGGGCTCAATTGGTCATTACAACTGTCTTGTCAGGATTACAATCTGGCTTTTCAACTACCTGGCTTTTGGAAATTGTGTCTAATGATTCCTACACACTACCTACTGGACTACGACGAATTCCAGTGATTAAATTATCGTGATGTTAAGACAGTTAGTAAATGAAGTCCTTCATGAGCTTGGTGATCATAAATTCAAATTAACCTCAAGTTTTTAAAATATACCTCGTATGAATGCCTATATTCAGCTCTTTTAAGTTTAACTTCGAAATGTAATAGGATTTAGTCATGTTTTGGGATGCATTGATGTTCTCACCACTTATGTAAACTCACTCACTCTTTCGTAGCAGCTTCTCCTGTAACAAAATATTGAAGAAAATTAAGAGGAAAGTCAACATCGCCGCTAATTTATTATTCAATATAACAACTAAAGTGGATATAAGTATACGATGAACTGCATATTATCGCTGTATGAAGACACTTCAGAGTTTCATTTTCATATTCCCCTCTCAAAATACCGCCTAGGAAACATGAACACAAAATGTACACAAAATGTACAAACACACCCCCTTTTGTTTAATCTTTTTCAACTTTTACACACAAATACCACACACATGTATATACGTACGTATAGATTTAAAGTTTACAGTAATATTGCATAAATCTTTTACTATCCTACACTATCCCAGACTATCTCCTTACTTGTTCTCATTTTCACTCAAACTTGCTTCCAATTTATCTCTGTCTCTCTTGCCGTTAGATTATCTAAGATTGGTAAAATATGCTTCGTTCGGTATTCAAATGTCAAACTTAATTTAGCCTGACTCTGGTAATTATGCTTCCGAATGTTGCACGGCTGTTTTGTATTTAAAGGTGTCGACCACAGGCAACATGCACATGCTCGGGGATGCTTGCAGCCATGGACTGTTGATATAGGTGTTGGAGAGTTTTCATGTGCCAACAGTAACAAGAATGCAATATTCATTGCAAGCAAAATCGCTAGCGGTTAGAACTACAAAACAATTGTAAAAAGTCCTTTGCTTGTATGTCTATGTGCTTTTTTTGGTTTTTATTTTTAAAAGAAAGAGACAATCCTCTATTATGTGTTCGTATTATGAAAGACGTCATCAATTGTTCATATCTTAAGGCTCAGTGTAAATGAAATGATACCCAGTAGTGAAATATCAGATCAAATTATTTGTAAAATTCTTTGTAAAATTGGAATTTCTGAAATTATTGAATCGTTGAATAAATTCCAAAATAATCAATAAACTGGCCTCCCTTAAGTATTGCAACAAAAAATACTCAGGCGTATACGTATTATTAATTTGTGAATTTTTATTGCTCATACCTCTAGCAGGTCACTTTTAATATTTTAATTGGCATCGAAAAAGAAAGAAAAAGTTTTTTAAACGAACCAAACATGTCATAACAATATGCGTGGAGGGTTTGAATAAATTATGCACTGGTTGTATACCATGATGGCCAGAGAATGCAGAGCAACACAATAAATTCTTAGCAATTTTGTTGTAAAATAAAGATTTTCATTTCATTTTTTACAGTTGCAAACGTTTGACGTTTGTCTGATAGACAACAAGTGATTGATTGTTTTAAAACAAACTCATCAAGCAAGTGATTGGAAAACATTATAAAAAAATTTTTTTTCTCTTTTTTTGAATTACTATTGAACAACAACAGTGTAGCAAGCATTTAAATTGATACACGATATTTGTTGTTTCCGTTTTTTCTTTTTAGGAATATTGTAAGCTAAACTCCACGAATGGCTTCCAATTAAACAATTGTAAGGTTTAAGACGATGAAAGCAGCTATTCAATAGAAAACTAATTTTTAAACTGAAAAAGTTTAGGGCTTATCAAGGCAAGATTCTAGATAAAACGATTAATGAGAAAATATTCTTAATAAAGCGATAAATGTGGTACTGTAGTGGCTAGAGTGCTCAAATATAAATCCAGAAAAAACGAAAACGATTTTGGGGAACGTCAAATTAAGAAGCTTCAAACACCCGAGATATGTTCATGTTGTTGACTTTTACATAGTCTGGTAGGTCGAGTGTCATCTTGAACAAAACAGAATTTGAATTCTGAAAGAAAATAAAATTGCCAGAATAAGTTTCTTAAAAATCTGTTGTTCGAAGTCGATTTTAAACTGCAGCTACCGCCACTTGTGTATCAAGTTAACACATACAATATGGATGGTTTGAGAAGCTTGATCGTAGACTTGACCCATTAAATAAGTAAGTAAGATGATGTTGTTTTTAAGCAATTTTCTATCATTCTAAGAAAATACGATAAAATTTGGAATTCATGTATCGAATTTCACTTCGTTCACATCGTTTGATGCAACTTTATTTGCAATTTCCTTTGATTGAAATCATTTTATTTAACTTCCTTTATTTTCTACTGTAATTGCTTTCATGCAATCAAGTATTATGGTTTCTCTTTCTTTTTTTTTTTTGTTGGTTTCTTGTTACTCCACAAAAACAACAGACACATAGAAAGAAGAGAGAGGAGTAATTTATTGATTATGGATATTGTTACAGAATAAATAGAGATTTTTAATGCATCAGTAACTAATCAAGTCGTGACACGTATTTTTTGGTCGAATGTGAGTTGGCAACCGTTTCTTGTTACTGCATTGTTTGCAACAATTCAATTGTAAATTCTCTCCATTGTATGCACATATACAAACACATCAATGTATATGGAGAATGGTGCACATATGCACTAGGCGAGAGATATAGAAAGAGTGCAGCATAGCATTGGAATACATTATCAGTTCCGTTATGTTTCATAAATTTTATTTATTTTTTCCCGATTGTTTGTTTGTTTGTGGCTTTATTTTGTTGTTTTCTGTATCAATACGGGTGTACTGTACTGTACTTTAGAGAGTATTGCATGCTTGTTACGACTGTAAGTGTATGAGAGTGTAATTGTGTGTAGTGCATTTGCGTTTATTTACTTACTGAGTCCAGTTGACCAACAAAATCAATTGGTTATGGTTCTGGTTTTTAAAAATTGTTTATTTACAGCACTTTTGCTACTTTTATTGCTTCTACTCTCTATTGTTGGTATAATTGTGGCTCACAATTCATATTGTATGTGTTAGTAACGTTATTATTTTCATACAGTTGTGAGGACAGCAGTGGAAAATAATAGAGAAATGATGTCCATTAAACGAGAATTGTTTTTTTTTTATTTAATTTAGTAAAACGCCGATATATTTTGATATCATTGAACTCGGTTTAAACTTCATTGACATTTGACTGGATTTGATGGCCTAAGCAGCAATCCAGCACTAGTGCAGACTTTCGGGGAAGCATAAAAACTGTTTTTTTTTTGGTAATTAAGTAAATTAATATCCTGGTATTATTCCAGATGATTTTGATTTCTGGCAACATTGTACTGGTAAAGTAAAGATCTGATGTCAAAAGCATTTAAAAAATATGTGAACAGAGGCCTATAAAATTTGGGGCACAAAATAAAGTTTTTTTTTATTTCTTTTTAATGATACTCAAAGCTTTAAAAATAAATTTCTTTCCATCTATTCTTAGAGGATTTCGTGTAAAAATTACAAATTGGATGCACCTTGGCCTGAGACTAGAAATTTTTAATCTGCATCTACCAAACTGTACTTTAGCGAGTTCAGGCTTAAGTGATGGACATTAATTTACTTTGCGAAATTGATCCTTAGGAGAGGATTTCCAATTACTAGATTAGCAATCATAGTACATAATTTTAAGTTTTATTTGTTGTTGTTTTGTTGTTGCTTATATACAACATGTCTCTTAAATCTATGAGAAGCGATACTAGGAAAGGAGATTCGAATTCTTTCTAAAATATTCATAAACTTTGTAGAAATTGGTGTGTACCTGACTTCTCTTTCTCTTTCTCTATCTTTCTCTCTTCTCACTCTCTCTCTCTCTCTATCTATCTATCTATCTATCTATCTATCTATCTGTCTCTCAAGTATTATGAAATTATAGCTTTATAGCATGAAAAAAAAATTCGTATTCAAATCCATTCATTCATTCATTGCTACTTTAACATGCTCTTTCAGTCATGTTTATATACACATACACATACACGTACATACATACATATTGCGAGTATTATTAAAATAAATACAAGCCATGTCATACCAATGAGTAACAACAAAGACAGGGTCCTCATTGTTTTAAGTTTTTCTAATGCAGATTTACACCATTTCCTATTAGAAAATTTTTGTGGGAAGCTGGTCCTTATCAACCAAGCTCATTAAAAACTGTCATTGAACAGTTCCGAAATATTACCATAAACAATCTTAGATGAGCCCTTGCCTATTCTTCGGTCGTTGCAAATTTATGAATGAAATAAAAATAAAAATTAATTTCAATATGTTCACTTTAGGAAACAGTGTAAAATTTTTGCATTTTGCCTGGAATTTGTAATCAAAAAATTTTTCAAAAGTTTTTATTAAAATTTTGTCATCATTTTGATTGAAACTCGCATTTGAGCTTTAAATGAAGGAAAGGGAATCGAGCAAGGACATAAGCAGTGAGGACAAGTTAAAGTAAAAGAGTTTCCTCGGATTATTGTAATTTTTAAATGGGCTTCATTCATTTATTAGCTTCTTCTTAGCATTCATCCGGACGGTCTCAGTCTCAGTTTAAAATTTTTCTAGTTTTTCATTTAATTTTCACAAACCTTAACCACTGGTTGAGTTTTCAAGCTTCCTCCTTTTATTTTATTACTTTGTTGTATAAGAGTTGTTGTTTCAAAATGTTGTTGGAAAATTTAAAGGATTTACAAGTTTATCTTGGCCATTTGCCAAATTAATTTCAAAATTTTTCGGTTACGTCTTGTCAACTCAAACGAAATAAATTTTTTTCTTAAACGAAAGTGTAATTGAATGAATGAACGAATGCATGATGGTTTGAATGAATATTTGAAGTTTTAAGAATTTTTCTTCTTGGATATGTTGTTATTGGTTTGACTGATTGTGTTAAAGATAATACACTGAAAGAAAATAAATAAAGTCGACTTAAAAGCGTAAGAAAATGTTGACAAGAATGCGTCAATGTTAGCATATAAAACCTCATCATTCATCATCAGATTGCTCATGTAAAATCCGATACTCGCGATAAAGTTGAATAAGTTTACACTTAGGTCTGGTGAATGTAAAGTGTAGTGGAGAAGGCCTCTCAAAGGGACTTGTTTTGTAGACAAATCTTGGTTTTGTATCGATTGCTCTATTACTCTGCTGCCCTCTTCGATACAATTTTCTATCGTATTTACGTGTCGGAATTTTAACATCTGCTACAAACACCAAGATTTTCTAACGGGTGTAATTAACAGACTTACCGTTATTACTGTTACAATCATTATCAATGCAATTATTACAGTTATTGTTATTGTTATTATTTGTTATGTCAACTACATTTTATTGTATTTCATTTTTGTATCTTTTTCTAAAGGATATTATTGCCATAAATGTGTTCCTGAGTGTGTGTGTGTGCTTGTTTTATTGTATTTTTTTACCTGGTGTCTACATTTGTATTTTGTACACACAATATCAAAATTAATGATTTACTAACGCAATGCCATGTATTGTGTGTGTGCAGTTTAATTGACACTGTCTAGTCAGTGGGGAAATGTGTTGGCTAGTGTGAATGCACTGTGTTCAGTGTAACAATTATTATTTTATTTTGATATTACAACAACCATCTTACAACAATAATAAGCATCGCTTCAACAATAGTGAATATTTCGTAGTAATAACCAGGCATCCGTGAAATACAGTGACAGTAGAAATTCCCCATACTTGTTGTTTCTTTCAAATTTTTAACTTGAAAATGCACAAAAAACCTTATTTCGTTAAAGCTGTTCATGATGACGTATATAAATACAATATATTAAGTTTCTAATTAAATATTAATCATACGTTTAGGCTTACAAAAACAACAAAAATTTAAATGAAATACACTATCGCTATCAAAAAGAAACTTGTGACATGCTTGCTTGTGAAAACAATAAAGTCATGCAGTTTCAATGATTGACATCATGCGGATGTCGTGATACTGCAATATGTTGTATGAATATGTCAAATGATATTTTTTTCTTGTCTAATTATTGCTCACACTATTTATGTTACTGTGAAGGTTCTTGTAACAGCTGCTTTCGGTGCCATTGTTATTGTTACTGTTGCTAGTAGTGACACTCGTTAATTGTTTACTGTATTGGCGTTTCAAGCTTCTGTTTTTATCATTTGTTTTCTTTGTATCCGAATATAGATTTTCATTGGAACATGGACGAGCATTGCTACCCTGCTTTATTGTATGCACACAATTGCAGAAGTAAATATTTAGTGTGAGAATAATGTTTATGTGGCAAGCACACTTTGTACTGATATTGCTTCCTGTGGACCACGTACAGTAGATGCATAAGAGTTTATTTTTATTCTTTCAATTGTACATACAAATGCAAATACATGTGTGGAGTGTACATGTATGGAGTGTACATGTTACTATTTTTTTGGTGGCCAATATAAGATATTTTGTTTTTTTACAAAAGATTATACGTGTTCAATGCTGCAATATCACCGTATTCTGTACTAGTGTCAAACATTTACTGTTTGCTGTACTAGTGTCCTGTATGTATGTATGTATGTTGGCACTAGACATATTACAGGTTGTAAACTGTTCTGTTGCAGTTAAAAATATTAAAAAAAAAAATATTTTTTTCGTTGTTTATATTTCCATTCTTTTAATTTCCTCTCTTTTACTGTAGCTTCCTGTTTTACATGTAAACGATGCAATTGTGTTACAGGTGGTATCGACTATTTAATGCTTTAAGAATGAACACCACATAAGACATACGATAAATTGAACACGTAATGTGGCACATGGCATAAGAAATTATGTTTATGAAACAGCACAGCATGTTGTATTTTAAGGCTTTATTTTTCGTTTTAAATTGGATACAAAAATTAATTGCAACTTCAATTGTTGTTGCAAGACTCAAGTCACTGCTTATACACCTGCTCCGTAAGATGTAGAATGTGCACTGAAAAAAATTTTATGTTAAAATCGTAATTATTTCTCTGCATGAACAATAATTCTTCAAATAAAATATTTTATATCCTTACAGTACATGCATCATATATGCTGTTTTTGTAAAATCGTTAATTGAAGAAGCAATTAAAAGTTTGAATACAAATCCTAATACTGTTCATTAAAACTTTCGGTTGAATTCATATACATGCTTAGGGTTCTATCGTCTTCAGCATTTGAGCTTGTGGAACTTCTCACTCTACACAAATATTGTATGTCGTTTATGAAACTAACCACTCATGTCCTTTATATTTTGCTGTCCAATCAAGTTCTCAACTTTTTCTCTCTTTCTCTCTTTCTCTCTCCTCTCTCTCTCTCCCTCTCTACTTAACATTTTAATATTCTTTCCATTTAACACTGAGCATAAGCTATTCAACATAGAGCTGGAAGTGATTTTGCAACCAGATTAGACTCATTATACTCCAAACATTATACTCTAACACTACTAAACCAACTATGCCCGTCACACACAGCACACACACACACATCCCACAATAAATGCTTGCAATTATATGCCTTTCATGACCAAATGGGTATGTCTGAATGGAATTGAGTACAATGCATCTTAATGCCTATCACTATTACCGTAGACAAACACACTTCCATGAACATTTCCATAACCTACATATCGCCTACAAGTATTTGGAAATCGAATTATATTCCCTGCTTGCGAAGGCTGGTGTGCTTGTAGGTATAACTTTTCTTTAGAAACAGATGGAAACAGAAGGTGTCTTGAAGTAAATTTGAAATTTTCTTTTACGGAATATTTACAGAGCTTAACAACACACATAATTGGCCATTAAAACTCTTCAGTTAGGATTACGGCCTAGCTTCTCACATCATTCATGTTGTGTGTGTTAATTTTATACATGAGTGGAGGGACCTACAGTTTAAAGTCGACTCCGAACGACAGATTTTTGAGAAACTTTTCATGGCAATTTTATTTCACTCTCAGAGTGTTTGCCAGAAATCTGGTGAGATGAAGCCGCCGAAGAAATATTTTTTTTCCTTTTGATGTCTAACCAGGGATACGAACCCTGGCCTTTCATCTAATAAGCCAACACACTACCTACTAGACTACAGCGACACAGTTTACTAAGCCAAGTCCAAATACAAAGTAAATTGACAAAAAGTGGAGTGTCCCGTGAGTAGGTGGCATATTTTTAATCATCGCTTATCTTACCTCCCATTATGTATTAACAACACACAAAACATTCCATTTAAAATCGAACATAACTTGTATAAACTCTCCTTTGCATTGCATGATCTCCAGAAAATCCAATCCATTGTGCAAAATTATTCCAAAATGTTCTTTTTTTTTTTGTTCAAAAAACAATAAAAATTTCTCTAAGTTATGGTTGCCATAGTATATGCTACTCAAAATCTGTGGCAACAAATTATAGCTTTTGTCTGGCTTTGGCTAAGTCCTTCTAACACCTTCTCAAAAACAACTGCTTTAGTATTAAAGCGAAATATGCATACTTGTTGCATTGCAATCGTAATATTTTACGCTCTAGAGTTCTGTTTCAACTTTCAAAATCTCTTGCTTGTTTTCCTTAGTAATTCATTTATGCAAATCCTTGACATAAAAAAAAAGTTGTAAAAATCTAATACAGGAAGGTAGAGCCATAATAAAAGAAATCTGAAATTCTGAAGGTGTTATTGAAGGGTTTGTTAAGGGCATGCAAAGAAAAAAGGTTTGCTAAACAAACAACAGTGACTCATCCTAACAGTCAGCCAGTAATGGAAATAACAATCAACTCTGGTTTGCGGTTTGTAGATTTTTCCAGCTCATAAAAAAACAAACAAACAATTCACTGAAACATTGTAGTTTTGCTAGGTGAACGAGTATATAGTTGATGTTGTTGTATAAAAAATTACAATCTGATCATAAATATTGTTAGAAAGTTGTGTGGCATGAATAGTACGGTCTGGAGTAAAATCAGTAGCTGCAGTGGCATTATTATTACGTCACTCATTTGACTTGCAGATGCTGAGAACTATGAAGCAGTGATGGTTGTGTCTACCTTTCGCTATCTAAGCACTAAAAGAGTATTTGAAACAGAGATAGAAGAGAGAGAGAGAGAGTGGAGAGAGAGTGAAAGCAAGTGAATAAAATGTACAAAGTGTAAAAAGAGAGGGAAACGAAAAATAAAGTTAAAATAATAAAAAAATGGAAAAACAGGAAACTATAAACGGTATGCAATGGAATCCGAATTTATACAAAAAAAGAAGAAGAAAAGTATTTTCATACATCACTTCGTGTATAGTTATCCTATAATTTAAAATCTTTTATTATTATTACCTAAAAATACTACAAAAATTAAATGAAAATGAAATAAAATTTCAGTCTGTGTTATAGCACTTAAGTAATATGGGTCCATGAGTCCATAGGCAACATTGTTTTCTAAGCCTCTAGGAATTTCTGTTTATGCTCTGTAAAACAGCCAGCTTGGCAATGTTGCCATCTGTTAACTATTCGTCATCTGAAGTGGCAGTTATTTACTCAAAGACTGAATTAAATGTGACCAATTCTTGAGCAATTCGGGGTAATTAAGATCACCAAAATGAACCTGCTGTGAGAGACAGAAATGGGCATCATATTAATATACGGCAACAACGATGATATCTCTTCTCTTTCAAAAAGTGTTTCGAATAACTTGAACTGTCAATATCACGACGTTCTTAGCAATTGGACTTGTCAACTCACACAACAACTACAGATACCGGGATATTCATATTGACGTAGAAAAGTATTACATGATAGAGGGACAAGATTTCAATGATGATTTTTCAAACAAAATATTCTTCAATGTTGACAAAGATTAAATTACATCATTAAGCAACACAGTTGCTTATAGGGCTCTGAGAATATTGAAGGTATAGTGCAGAAGCCGTTGCATTGTATAAAATTACTGTTTGATGTGCATTATGTACTTACAGTTCACTACACAGAATTTTTTTGAAATTTACAAATAAAGAAACGTTACTCTTAATTCAGTAACGTACGATGGCACTTGAGGTTTGACGTCATTAGGTCTTTCGTGTAGGATTAAGTTAATAACCGTGTCTAGTGAGTTAAACTCCTTTCCTTGGAGCATTTGAAAACCAATAGCCGACAATATTCTAGTCATTACGGGGATACCGTCTAACATGTGCGACAAAGTGCTTGAAAGTTATCTCAATTTGATGAAAGTTTTTCTTTTGAAAACAGTTTAAACCCAAACTGAAGTGACGCTTAGGTTAGGTTAGATTAGGTCGGAGTGGTAGCCTCTGATATCAAAACGGTCCGTTGTGACAGCACAGGTAAACGCAGACCCTGTACTGACCAAGTTCTACCAAAGCCGGGGAAAAGGAAGAAGTTGGTCAGCGCAAGGGCTGCACAAGTGACGGCATGGGCTGTACAAATGACCTTTTGTATCGTCGTTTATATGTGGTTAATGTGATCAAATTCGTTTTCCTTCCTTTCCATTTTGAGTTGAAAAAATTTTAAATTTCTCATAAAATTTGTATAGTTTGGTGTTTTACTATTCGCTCATACTCTGGTTCATTTTCTCACCTCTTTTCTCATTCTCTTGATTGTTTTCTCTTCTCAATTTTTTTTAACAAACCTTCTGCATTTTGCTAAAGCCAGATCGCATATACCGCTTATCTCTCTCATTCTCTTGATCGTTTTCTCTTCTCAATTTTTTTAAGCCAACCAAAGGCATTATGCTAATACCGAGTATCTCTCTCTCGAACAAATCTTGTTCATTTAAATGCCTCTTTTGCAATCAAAATAAATTCTGTTTGTACGAGAGAAGAGCAAAAGAGAGTAAAGTTTCCATTTAAATTTCTATGATCATTTTTGTAAAACTATTTATCCATGCCTGTTTTATCTGTTTGAGTGTTCAAATGGTTTCCATTCAATTGACTATGAATTGTTCAAGAAGTATTTGAATTTTCTTTACAATTTTTATACTTTTTACTGATTTTCCTTTTCCTTTCTTTTAATAAATTTATTCAGCCTTTTCCTTTACTTCTTTAAGGCTTGTACGGCCAATAGTAAAACCACAATGACCATAACACAAGCAAATCTATAAACATCGATTCACGGTTTCCTTAGCCATTTTTTTGCGGTCTATTTTGCAAAGCATTTGCTATAGCAGAAGAAGAAGAGAGAAAAAGAAGTTTACTAAAGAAGGATTTGGCATGTTTAAGTTATCAGCTGTAAAGATCTTGAGCAATTTCCTCTACTACATTTAACGATTCACATTGTAAATGGAAATGCTTTTAATATCACATCGCTTGCAAAAATTTTAAGATGCTCCAATGCTTTTTATTTCTACTTTTGTAAAGATTTTGAGACATTTTTCCGTTGTGAAAGGCAATAACAATAAACAAATTGCGTTTATCTTATAATTTTCTAATAAAATTACACCATTTCCTTGGAAATTAGAAATTTTTTTAAGGCCTAAAAAAGCTTTAAACAAAACAGTCATTCAGTCATTTTTAAATTCGTGAAAACAATCTTTTTTTTTGTTTTTGGAGTTGGAATTCTATTAAAAAAAAAAAACGCATTTAAATTGGGTGTAGCTTGAATTCATTTCAAAAAATATGAGAAAATGCAACATTCCGGCATATCATGCATGATGAACGTTTAAACAATAAAGCATTGCACTCAACAGTCATGCTTTTGTTGATTGAACGAACATTCGATGGAAATTTTTTTGCTCTTTGTTTTGTTTGTTTGTTTCATTATGTTACGAGCAATTCTTCTGCTCTATTTCAAAAGTCTGTGTTGTTCATGTGCTCTCTAATGAGTTTTCTAACGTTAACATAACTTTCATAATCAAAATCAATCAAAGGGGAGGCTTAGTTTTCTCATACAAAAATATTTGAAAAATATTTTAAAACTTATTGCTTGAAGGCTACATAGAATTCACATTGAAATACGTTTTCATTTCATTTTTTTTTGTTGCTTGCCAGTGTTGCTGTTATAAATTGTTTGCATTTTAGCCGGCTTTGTATGGAGCAGATTTGAAATTTTCCAATCAATAAATATTTTTCTGCCAGTCAGTCTGCCTAAATGGCTGACTACACGTTGTCTGTAAACGATGATGTAAAAAAAAACGTCACTGCTATTCTATGTAAATATAAGCCACAACAGAAGAAGAAAAAAAAGAAAAAAAATGCGTTTATTTCATATAAAACGTTGATGGAAAATCAGAGGAGAGAGCAGTAAGGATGTGTGCTAAGGATATTGAGTTCTTTTTTTTTTGTTTGTATGTATTAAAGGACAATAAAAACCTTTGTTTGTGTATTGTTTTGGCTTTTGTTTTTTGATAAGCAAATACACATACTCATGCCAACTATACATATATCGATCAAAAATTCTATCAAAAGCAAATGTTACTTCCGTTTCCTGTAACAAACCAAACCGAATTGACACACAAAAAAAATTCTCGTTTTTCTTTTTATCAATAAATGAAATGAAAATGAAAATAGAAAAAAAAACGTTTAAAATAACGAATTGAAAAGTTTGCTTTGGCTGATGGGCTTTTAATTTACACACACTGTCTGTTTACCAAACAGCGAAACAGTGGGGCCATAACAGCCAAATACAGATAATTAATGTGCATTTTTGAATATGATTATAATTTGAATATTGATTGCAAAAAATTTTCATTCAATCTGTAAGAAAATGTAAATTAAACAAT
>QOCX01001966.1:0-26362 GCA_005959815.1 Sarcophaga bullata | reverse complement strand
CACTAGATACAGGGCCAATAGTATCGTAGCAGCTAGCAATATGGTATTTAGCAACATAATATTTGCAACGCCTCCCCTGTTTACGTAGCCAATAGAAACTTTGCCGCTAGCAACATGGCCACTAGTGATATCGCCTCTAGCGATATGACCTCCTAGTAATATGGCATCTGCAACGTAGCAGCTAGCTGCATGGCCAATAGCAATATAGCCGCTAGCAATATGGCCACTTGTGATATGGCTGCTAGATACATGGCTAATAGCAACCTAGGCATAGCAACATGGTCATTAGCGATATAGCCTTTAGCAATATGGATACAATATGGATACTAGACAAAAGGCCAATAGCAACGTAGCCTCTAGCAGTATGGCTTCTCTTAACTTGCCCTCTGCAACGTGTCCCCTAGCTACGTGGCCAATAGTAACATTAACATAATTTTATTATATTTTTAATATTTTTTCGTATTATATTTTGTTGAAGATTTCCGACCCGGCCGTGAGCGAACGTCTAACAAGCGAAAACTCTACCCACTAGACTACGGCGACTGAAAATATGATTAATCGAATTAACTTTCGGACTTCTATTTGGACTGGACTACAATTTCAAATCCAATCAGGTTAGATAATGTGAAGTGCCTTTCTTAGACTTTCCCACTATTTGTTTGGCTTCCTATTTTAATTTTTCTTTTTTAGACTAACACTCAGGAAACGACCCATATTTATGCAGTGCAGTGCATTGGAATGCAGGAAATATTGTTTTTAGGAGAAAGGAAAGAGGAGGTAGTGTGTAGCAATTTTTTTAGTATACACAGTACCATCAATAGGTTTTTGTGTCGCTACCTTGTTGCAGCTTGAAGAAAGCAAAACTTAAACATTCACACACTTTTACAACCACTCATTTGGTTATCCTGCACTTAAAGCAATCAAGGCATGCAACAGTTTCAATATCCATAGTCTATGCAGATAAGTGGGGTTGTAACCTGATGATTTTTATTATTTTTTTAGTGAAAGCGACATAATAATTTGCAACCTTACAGCTTTCCATTAGCAATGGTTAGGTAGTACAGAATTCAATCATAAGATGATTCAATCACTGACTATCATGGAAAATAATTTGACGCTCAAACCAAACTAGTTTTCGTTCTTATAGGTATGAAGGTATAATTATTATTTAATTATAAGAAAATTAATAAAGCTTAAATTAAAGAAGCTTAATTGCCTTGTAGACATACTAAATTGAATACAAAATTGTTGAAAAATGATGAAAATTCATCTAACAAACAAGGCTAGGAAGACAAAGCAGACATCTTGTAGATTATAATGGAGGCCATTAAAATCTGCTACGAAGGTTGTAAAAGAAGGGAAATGTAATGCAAAAATAGAAACCAGTCTGATGAAGATTGCAAATTATCTAATGAAATGATAAATGAAGCGAGGAAATTCTATTGGGAAAGGTGACCTCGATAAATATGCTGGAATAACAGAATAAAAGAGAGGAAACAGATATTCGGAAAGAAACAAAAGCAAAGAGAGGGTAATTTCTGTCTGCATGCTATACGACTCTTTAACATTGCCACCGGCGTTAATGCTTCAATATATGGGGAGAGATGTGTGTCGGCACCAGGTGTAGACAGTTTGGAATTTATTAAGGAAATAAAAGACAATAAAGATTCGGAAGAACAAATTCACTTAAAGTTCAAAAGAATTAAAAATTCGAAATGATTTTTAATTCTAATAAGTCAATGAACCAAATCTTACGGCTGCTAATGAGAAGATACGCTTTGCCTTCCAAACTCCTCACAGACTTAATACTCTTGCATAAGTTTTCGTTATGACTCCTAGAGAGTATTTAGAAAATCGGTTGGAGGAACGGTTATGTAGAAGACTGGTTATTAGAGCTAAACCTCAAACAAAAATTATTTGAAAACCTAGCTGATGAGTGAATGGAGGCCAAATAACAACAAAGCACGCAGAAAAAACTGATAATTTCAATGCCAAATTAGTAAATAGATCTCTTGACTTTAAGAGATATCCTACACAATATTGGGTATTTGAATATTAACTTTACTCTGAGTTCTTCTGGGGAATAATGCCTTCTCTTTTTTCAATTTTTCCTTTGGTTTCTGGTAAACATTAAAAATTGTTCTTTCTGCCTAGGGGAGACATAGGCGAAATTCTTTTTTTGGTGTGGTCAGGGAGGCAAGGTATCCCCATATAAATCAAATACATAATTGGCCAATATAATCCTTCAGTCAGGATTACGGCCTAGCTTCTCAGATCACTTATGCGGTGAGTATTAATTTTATACATGAGTGGCGGCTGCTACAGCTTAAAGTCGACTCTGAACGACAGATTTTTTTGAGAACTTTTCATGGCAATTTTATTTACTCTCAGAGTTTTTGCCAGAAATCTGCTGAGGGGAAGTCGCCGAAGAAATATTTTTTTCATATTTCGTTTTTAATATCTGACCGGGGTTTCGAACCCTGGTCTTTCATTCAATAAGCCAACACACTACCTATTAGACTACGGCGACAATGATATTATAATAGGATATCTTAAGAATTATGTCATAATATATTATATTATATCACAGTCTTACTACTTTGTCGCAATTACTTTCGTATGAAAAAAAAATTAGAGCTGATAGGATTAGGTGGAAAGATATTCTCCATATAAAGCCAATGTTAATTACCGTATATCTAAAAACCTATTATGCAACAGTCTTCAACTTGTCTTCCAATCACTTTTCTATGACACTAATTTACTGGAATAAAAGTATGGCAGATAAAATCAGAAGGAGAGGTATATGCCATATAAAGGAAATACTAATTTTCGAATTTCTAAGGAATGTATTGCGATAAAATTTTACATCAACTTCTTCCAAAAAAAAAAAAATCGATAGAAATAATCTGGGCGGTATGAGATTAATGGGGAAATTAATCCCATACTGTTACAGCAAGAGACCTTAAACTTTGTCAAAATTACTTTCCTCTTAAACTGATTTAGTGAAAAAATCTAGGGCGAGTAGGGTCAGAGAGAGTGACGTTCTCCATACCAAGCAAATAGTAATTTTGTAAGTTTTGAAGACAATTCAGACTAGAGCCTTCAAATTTTGTTCTCATAGCATTTTTTTGAAACTAAAATGAAAAGTAGGGTGCAAGGTGAAAAGTATTTGCGTACATTGGAAATATTAATTATTGAAATCATAATATGCCTTAATATCGTATCTGCTGCAGTGAAATTCTCACAACTTCTTCGTAAACACATTTCTATGAAACTCAGTGGCTATAAGTTAATATGTTCTCAGTGTCCCTGGTAGTCTATGGTGTCACAGACTCTGGTCATTAAGGTTTTCTACAATTTATAATAAAATATTTAAAGATTACTGTAATCTATCCAACCTTAGTTTAACTATGTTTACTTCTCTACTCTAGTATTGTAAGTCTTTTACAAAGATTATTATGGTTTTCGTTAGTAAATGCTAACAAAAATTTTTTGGATTACAAACACATTCACATTCTTCCTAACGTTTCCCTTCCGTTTTTATTTCCTTTTTCGGTTACTTACTTCTAGAAACGTTCAACTACTGGAATACCCAATTACTTGCATTGTCATCCATGCCAATAAAACTGTTCGTCTTTTGTAGCAAACTTATTAGTCCTCCAAAATTCGAATTCCTTTAAGGAATCGAACACTACTCAATCAATATGTGTTCAATCGATGAAAACAAATCGTAGTTGGGAGGAGCCAAATCTGTGAATACGGCGGATAGGGTAGCAGTTCCCAGCCTAAAGAACCAGTCATGTTGTAAAATTACTTCGCAAGGTCTTGTTGCCCATTCTGGTCTTTATTCGATCAATGCTGGGTTAATTAAGCATTTATTTTTGGTTGCGGTCTTTATTAATTGTTTCATTAGGTTTTTGGAGCCTTTGGTATACTACCGGATACACAGGACTGTCTTCCTATCGAACCGATTAGGTTTTTGCATCTATTGTTTTCCGTTTTTGGTTCTGAAAATAAAAACATTTTTGAAAATCTGAAACAATTGAAAGCAACACTGATTTACTTTGATATAAAATTTCACAAGTGGTTTGACGATTTGCTGTGTCTTTAACAACAACAACATTCTTCAACATTTAACATTCTGTCATTTGATTCTGACTAAAAGCGTCGTTGTCATCCAATATTGTTTGCAATTTGTAGCCTTCAAATTTGTTTGTCTCACTCTAAGAGCTGAAAAGTAATTCTTAAGCGTAATTTTTTGTTTTGTCTTTTTCTGTATGATAGATATGGGTGACTAAGGTATGAGTGTTATGCATAAATTTAACACTCACATACGTAAATGTGACTGAAAATTATTGTTGTCATCAGCAACTTTGTTTTTATTTTTGTAATGCTGATACATCATGTTAGTAGTCTTGCACGTACACTCACACCCACAAATCTACTGGAACATCATTACCTGCATATGATTGTATTCACGTATACTCAATTACATGACGTACGTATATACGTATTTATTTTCTTTGTTCTACGTAATATTTCAACTGGAATAATGCATTATTATTTTGACAAAAGAATAAATCCGAATAGAGGCCAATATATGCCCCATCTTTAGACATTTACACAGTCTTCTTTCCATTCTCCTTTTAAGGTTCTTTCAATTTATTTCCATTTCACTGTTTACCTTCATTGATATATACATACATACGCATATATTATTGCAGTAATATTTTCTTGTCGATTGAAATAGGAAAAGGAGACTTTTTGCTATTTGTCTCGTCAGTGCAAATATTTTTAGTGTAAAAAAGAGATTCGTGGCATTGTAGCGATGCCAGATGAATGAAAAATGCTTTTAAACACCTAAAATTTATTATCAGAATGCTTTCGGTATGATTGTGTTTTCAAATTATCAAACTGGTGAGTAATTTTAACTTGTTTGATGAATATGCAAAATCGTTGGATAATGCTTTTGAAATATTATTTGCTCAGAATGGAAGCCGTCAAAAAACTGTTTGTTCGTATTTTTTCATTAGTGATATTAGAGGCCATATCTGCTAGCAAAATGCCCTCTAGCAACATGACCACTAGCAATATGCCCTCTAGCAATATAGGCTCTGGCAATATACCCTCTAGGAACATGGCTTATAGCAACATGGCCTCTGCAACCTGTCTGTTAGCTATGTGGCCAATAACAACATGTCCATTAGCGCTATGGCCTCTAGCAATATGGCTTCTAACAACATGGCCTCTGCAACGCGGCCAATAGCAACATAGTATTAGCAGCACGGCCACAACCGATATGGCCGATAGTTACATGGCCAATAGGAACATAGTCGCTATCAACACGGCCACTAGCAATATGTTTTCTAGCAACCTCTGGCAGGTCACCGCTAGCTGAATGGCCAATAGCAATGTAGTCGCAAGCAATATGGTCGCTAGGAATATGGCCGCTAAGTAGACCAATAGTAACACAGCCGCTATTAATATTGTTTCTAACAACATGGCTTCAGCAAAGTGCTCACTGGCTACGTAGCCAATAGCAACATTGCCGCTAGCAACATGGCCACTAGTAACTTCGCAATTAGCGATATGACCTTTACCAATATGTCTTTTATTAATATGGGATCTGCAACGTAGCCACTTGCTGCAGACCAATAGCAACAAAGCCTTTAGTAATAAAGCCTTTAGTGATATGGCCTCAAGCAACATGGCCGCTACCTGCATGGTCAATATCAGCATAGCCGCCAAGCAATGAGGCTCGTTCACAATAAATGTTCCCTGTGGAGATATTTACTAAGGTTCACTTCATTTTGAGAGTTAGAAATACAATATCCAATCAGTCTAATTGGGCGTCAATGGTGTGAACATTCATAAATGAATGACTTAACATATTCTATTAAAAAATAATTCAGCGAGGTTATTTGAATGAACAAGTGATTAGCGAACAGGATGAATTCTGGAAAGAAAATTGTTATTAAAATGATTTTCCAATAAATCGAATGTTTAGCATGCTGCATGACAAATTGATTAAATTGTGAAAACAAATGCGATTGCTCTAAACATGAGCTATAGCGGCAGCTGCTTTCACATTTCAAAATAAATAAGACCGATGACGATGCTAGCATGTAAACGTGCAAAATAGTTAATTTCAATGAGCGTATAAGTGATTCGTTAAGAGCTTAAAGATTGTTTCCGTTTCGAATGCGGTAATTATGTTTAGTTGGAGTACCCATTTAACTAAAATTCGAAACATAATTATTTAAAAAAAGTACTCAACTTCAGCTAGCTCCAATCAATTCCAATCAGCTCCAATTCATCTCCAGAACAGACTTCTCCAGCAAAATGAAATATGAACAAATATTTCTCGACGACTTCCTCTCAGCAGATTCCTAGCAAAAACACTGGATTAAATAAAATTGCCATTAAAATTTCTCAAAAATCTGTTGCTCGGACTGTAGGTCCCGGCACTTCTGTATAAACTTAATACATGCAACAGAGTTTTATAAAGGAAAGGTTTTAAGTAGCTGAAAAACTAAGAGACCCATAGACTGATGACATGACAAAATTTTTGTAAATGCTTTCAATGTAGATGTTCATTACAAAAAATATTGTCTACACGTAAATTACGCCATAAGATATGTTCATACTTGAGTGTATTAGAACCCTTGAAACTCCGTAAGTTCTTCCTTGAAAATAACGGCAGTCATATAATGTGTAGCCCCGAAGATCGAATAGAGTTCTTGTCGACAAATGTGACTCGTATACCAGCATTATGTCAATTTATTTTTCCGCAAAAAATTGTTAAGTTGAACTTGTTGATGAATGTCGATTGTCTTTTTTAAAAAACAAATCTCCAGTTTATCGATTACAAACAATTCGCAAAAAAGTAGACGGTATTCAAAGCTTACTTATTTACCTTATTAGTCATAATAATCCTTTAGTTAGAAATACTTTCTAGCTTCTTACGGCACCTATGTTGCGTGAGTTAATTTTCTATATGAATGGCTGGACCTACGGTATAACTTCGACTCGGAACTATAGATTTTGAAAAAATTTTCATTTTATTTAGTCTCAGATTTTTTGTCAGAAGACTTATCATATTTTGTTTTGTTCGAAATGACTGAGTTGGGCTTTGAACCTTGAACACAGTTGTCATTTGCCTGTGACTGAACTTAGTGACCATTTAGCGGCACCTATTTTTGCAAGCAGAACTTGCTATTTTTGAAAGTATTACCATATGAGGTCGTGAAGGGTGGCAAGGATAAAGACCAATACGACCAATATGAGACATTCGAGAAAAATTTCCTGGATTCAATTTATCAAAATTGATAGAAACAGTGACTGTATCATGATGTGCAGATGTCGGCACAAAGAGAACATAATAAAAATGTTAGTGTATTCGTAAGAGAAATGTTATAACCCAGAGATAAATTATTAGTAATATTTTCAAGTGTAACTTAATATTTTCAAGTGTAAGCTAATAATACGTTTATGTAGTGAAAATATAGAAACAATGTACAGCGCCAAATCCCTAAAGATTGCGTATTTAACTTGACAATTATTCTTCCAGAAATGGAGATCATTTCTCCTGGTTATTAGTGAATCTCAGGGGAAAATAGTGAATCCTACTGGCATATTTTTTTGGGTGTATCATTGAAACCTGGAAGAAACCTGACAATGAACCTTCTTCTAACGAACGTGTTCTATGTGTGTATCACATTTCATCTTTTCTGTTTAGGTTACCTAAAGCACTCATACTACATGGAGAGTATTATATACTTCGGTAAGATTCATTGACGCTTTTGATTTTGTAACAAAAAAAAAAAAAAGATTTACTTTACTATACCTAGTAGAATGAATTTTATGATTAAATTTTTTAGTTTATTCCATGTCTTTAACATTTTGGAGCTATGCTCGTAAAAATTGTTTTGTAAACAGATTTTTCTTGCGTTTATAGGGTGTGAATACAACGTGTCAACAACTCGTTAAAGCTAAGCAGGTTATTTAACAAGAAAGAGAAAAGAAAGAAAAACGCAATAAAAATCGTGGTAATCAAGTACAAGAAAAATCAGAAAAAGTTGTAATATAATAGCAGAGAAAAAACTGAGAACGTAAGTGAAAAGGATAGGAAAGTTAAATAGAAAATGAACACACAGACAACGTTAATGTTAAAGCACTTCAGTGTGTTTAAATATTGACACTTTCTTTCTTTCTATTTGATAAAATCTGTTTAAGCAATTCAAAGATTAAGTGGATGTTTTAAAAAGAAAAAGAGAGAAGCATTAAATTTAATTGAATTTAGCCTTGACTTAAAGAAGACATTTTTTGTGGTTGTATTTGAAGAAAATATTACCGAATTTAAATAAAGACATGCATACGAAAAAACAAAGAAGATTGATGGTTAGATTGTTAAATTTCTCTAACTTTTTAATTTCTTATATAAAATGATGATTCTGTAAAGATGTATGAAAACATTATATCGCCTTTTCTTATCACTTTCATTAATTTTGTATCTGATAAAAAGAAAAAAAATTAATAAAACTGTGGCTTACATATTACATACATCTAACATTCTTTAGGTAATATGCCCGAATATGACAAACGATTACAATCATGTACAAGTAAATGCAAGATATTAAAATAAATAACAATAAATAATTTATAAATCTCATGGAGAAATTTTCACTAGTTTATACGATGAAAAGCGCGGTGGACTAATTGTTCGAGATACAATAATCATTTGTTGCTTTTTGAGCATATCAAAATGATTGACGTTTGATAGCGCAGGAGAGAGATAAGAAAGAAGACTTCACGACAAACTTGCACATTTGGGACAAATGGTATAATCATCTTTATATTCTTCATAAAAATGTAATTATAAATTAGGATTTAGTCTCATTTCGAGACTGATGTAGTTTTCATCAATATATTCCTTTTTAGGGCCCGAAAAGTGTGACATCAAACTTGGGTACTTTGTAATGCTACATCAAAATATACATGGAAGTTTACACTAGCCAGAGCAAGAAATACGCAGTCTCGAAAAGCCAATATGAGATTTTTGTAGTGATTATCATATTCGTGACGTATAATTTCTTTTTGTAGCGAGAGATCGGTTTTCACATAACATGTGATAATATTTTTTCAACGAATAACTTTATCAAATACTAGGAGTACCATCTCATTGGCAATTACAATCCGAAAAATAAAAATTTTTTCGGATATAAAAGGAATAAAATATTGGTTTCAGAATTTTTATTTCCGAATGAAATAACTGTTGTATCCTAACTAAGTGATCATATACTCAAAAAAAAAAAAGTGTCCTTCTATTAAGTACTCTCACTATTCTGACAATGTAAGTGATGATAAAATAAAGAACCCTGAGAGAATACATCATTACAACAGAAAAATTATTGGAGTTTGCTGCCCATGACCAAATGTTGGCCTGTTGTTTTGTTTTTGATAATGATAATTATTTGGGCATAATATTCGTATATTACATGTTCTGAAATGAATACAGTTTGAATTGTAATTAAAAATGTACAGACGTTAATCTATCATTTACAGACGTCGGCACCAATAAACCCCGGTGGACGAACATCTTTTGATTTTTACACACATAGGAAACGAACATCAACAATATTCATTGAAAAGAGCGTAAAATGGCATTCAGTTGCTTGTCAGCTTCCAAAGAAGAAAGTTCATGTCGCTTTTTCTCAGGTCATAATTATACACCCAAAAAATATTACAGTAGAATTCACTAATATTCAATGAGATTTCCTATAAACAATGAGAAATGATCTCCATTTTTCAGAAGAATATGGTTCTCAAGGTTTGAAATTAAGCATTCTTTAGGGGGATTTGGGTCTGTACATATGTTTCTTTATGTTTCACTACAGTAGTACGATGATTATTAGCTTTAAATCTTTACTAATAAGGTTTTTCCTCTGGGTCGTATACGAGCATGCCTTCTTACAGAATTAACACTCACATGTTTATTCATCGTTCTCGTTTGTGCCGACACCAAGATAGAGGTGACAAATGGTTAAGTCAATAGTTTCATTCTCATGGAAGAATTTCGACGATAGGAACATTCACATGTGTCTTAAAATTCTAAAGAGAATGTTTGTCAAAGACAGTGATGTAACTGTTATGTGCAGGATGGCTCAAAAAGTTTTCTAGATTTTCAAAGAAAATTTTTTTTTAGTGTGTTTTGTAATTAAATTTTTACTAAGAGATTGAATTGTTTTAATTTATGCAAGGAAAGAGACCTTATAATTTATGTTAAACTCTATTAATTGTTAGTAGATAGCTCAATAAATAACAAACATTGAGGTATAAGGAGTTTATAGTTTTTAATAAAAGAATGAAAATCGCGTTGTATCAAGTATTACCCATAAGGGTTATAAAAGTCGCAAACTTGGAGAAGGGAAGACGCAGAATGGGTTTAAACACTCTCATATAACGTACATGTACAGTTCGTTGTATTTATTTCCCGGAACCCCAACAACTGGTTTGTATTTCAAAAAAATAATCTTCTCTCTAACTCTTTGACACAAATTCAGTTGGATTATTTATAAACTTTTTTGAACTGATTTTCAAAGTTCAAAGGTTTTATTTTTTTGGGAAGGGGGGAGAGATAACGCCATGTGCATCTTTAACAATGGTTAATATCTTGGTACATTATATTTTGTCTCTTGAATTTATGTAAAGGTGTTTCCTAAGTTCTCTGTCACCTATTGTGTTAACATCCAAAACGATTTTATTAGTATAATTGGTTAAGATAATAAAATTGCAATTACGAGATTTGTACACAGAACCGGCTGATAAATAGCTTGTTCTCCATTTCCTGTTTTTTTAAAAGCTAAAATCAACGTATTGTTTTCCAATTAAGATCTGTTAATTTAGAGAGAAAAAAACTTTGGGTCATTGCCTTTCCAATCGCGAAGGATTAAAAATAATATTGTTTCTTCAGTTCAGTCTTTCCCAAAAAGAACCAACACAGATGTTGATTTTCCAAAGTGCGGCTTTTGTTTCGAAAAAACCATAAATCACCACAGACTTTGTGGCATTGGACCACAGCAGATTGGTCGACGATGAGAGAGAAAGGAAGTGATGTGTTGTGTGGTAGCTTGAAGGTAGATATGTTAGAAAGAATGGATAAAGAAACTGTTGGAAGGCAAACTTAAAGAGAAAGCACAAACAATTATTTTTTTGAATCATGAAGTTTTTTTCATTACTTTTTTTTGTTTTTCGTTGGGAAGGCACAAGAAGAAAAGAAAAGAATGATTAAAAGTGAAATCAATTAAAGCAGACCAACTTTGCAGGAGTTAATTGTACTTAAATTGCAATGATAATTGTAACTATTATTGATTACTTCAATTACTAAATTGTTTTCAAAATTTTATTGTATTGGTAGCTGATGATAGAAGGCAATGAGGTACGAGTGTTGAGATTTAATATGGGGGAATGAAGACGGTTGATCCTTGTTATAATTTATGCTGACAGTTGTTCTTTTTCTCTTTTTTTTCAATTTATGATGAAGAAATGGATGTACATGCCCATAGTGCCACTTAAGTGTCACTAAGAAAGTGTCTATGATCTTCCATAGACAGTGTTAGAATAGGTTGACTGCTGGGCTTAGATAAGGCCAACTTAATGTTGATTACTGGATTTATTACGGGGCACTGCGAGATCAGGTCGCGGACAAGGATCTGGAATAGAACCCAGCCGGACTATCATGCCGACATTTGCAAGGGTAATGTTGCGCTGAGGAGGTGGTTGGAAACTATCGAACCCTCCTCTGTAAACTATCTCAGCCACTATAGATAAAGGCTTTGAATACCCTGGCAAGGGCTTCTTTGAAGGTTTTTCTGTGCGCCTCCCGAGAGCCCGACATCAATGTCCTCCATAGATTTCTTATTTATTAAACAGGCTACACGTTAGTGTAGTCCGACGTTCCGCCTTTCCTTTGGTTTTTGTTTGTTGCTTTGTTGTTTCCTACTTCCTTTTTCATTTTTCCATTACTCACTGCTGTCATTTCTTCTTCTTAATGATCGAATTGTGTAAAAATTGGTTCCAACCTTGACCTACGATACTGTACTTAGTATTACCCGTCCTCTAACCCTAACACTAAACCTACCAACAGTTATCTCCAATCGATTAAGGTTATTTTTTGAAAAACTTAACAATTACTTTTCAGTAAAATGTTGAAGATGTCGCTTTAACTTCTAGTCCGGCTAGTGTGGTTGACCACGAGTTCCAAACACTAAAATTAAGAGATGTCCAACAGAGCAAAAGCACTGAACAAAACTAGTTCCTTCCAGCGGCTTCCTCTCAACCAGATTCTCTGGCAAAACGAAATGCTATAATGTAGACCTTCACCAATGCTTCGATTTCACTTAAAGTTACATCAAACGCAATAAAAGCTTCTTAATGACTTTTCTTACAGTATACACTACATACATAATCTGACATCTAAACACCCTTTAGTCAGTGATTTAGGCCTAAACTTCTCCACGACACTTAATGTTGTTTACGTAATCTGTACTAAATGAGTGGCGGGACCTAAAGTTCTAAAGTCAACTCCGAACGTCACGGATTTCATTGAGAAGCTTTCACACGCTATTGTTTATTTTACTCTAAAATTTTTGCCAGAAATCTACTGAGAAAAAGTCGGCGAAGAAAAAATCTTTTTTATATTTTGGTTTGCTCTGAAGGTAACTGAGCTGGACTTAAAACGTGGCCTACGAATGGACCTCCTTAGCTTAACTACTACGCAAATTCGAAGAACTCATAATGAACGTTTCTTCAATTCTCCTAGACTCTTAAGTTAGGATTTCTTGCGGCTTGGAGGTTGAAGACTGTCAACCTAACACAGCAACCGCCAAGTGCAACCTAAGGAAAAGAATTTTGCAGGACTGACTCCATTCGCCCTTATCAAATCCACCAACCCCGTGTAAACCGGCAGCCAATTTCTATAGACTAAATCCGGCAATGTAATAACTAAAGGTGATGGCCACACATAATTAACAACATACAGCAAGTAAAACATCTCATTTGTCTTGGTTGTTATTTAATATGATTTGTTGATATTAAGGAGGACTTTTTCCGTAAAAAGAGAAGTTTCATCTCTTTTACACTGAATTCCTTTCTTATTTTTTAATTCCAATAAATTTGCTTCTCGCAAAATAAGTCACTTATTTAGTTCAACGTGCTAAACATTAAAACATTCTATCAGTTTTGCGTACAACAATGTTACCTTACTAGTTGTCTATATTCAGAAAGCTCTAAACACCTAAGCCTTCTGCATTACCATCCATTGAATTATGCACGCATCTACGAACGTATAAAAAATGGCTCTAAGAAAGCTCTTCCTTACGCTTTATGCATAGCGAAAACGAGAACCTGTTCGTATTCCAAAAAATATTGAACATAGATTATAACATTGAAGAAACCACATTGAGTTTTAGACAAAGTCATTGTTTACGAAAATGGAAATGAGTTAGACATCGTTTAATATTAACAATGTAAAACAAAAGCTACAAAAACAAAAAAGCACGAACTGTTTCTGTGATCTAACAAGTAAATCAAAAATATACGCAACACATCACTGTAACCGCAAACAGCGCATACAACAAGTAACAAACAAGCAAGAACACACTGCAAAGGAGACGTAAAACGGGACACACTAACAACAAACAACGAATAGCATAAATAACATGTAAAACAACGAGTATGGTAAACTTCCGAGAAGGCTTTCGCCTTCCAGAACCTTCCATCAGACTGTTGCGCTTGCTATATAACAGCAGCCAAAAACATGCAGAGCTCAGTCTTGTGTGAAGACGCTGCTGCATGTGGAAGAAATCAAATGTGGTTTGAAAAATCTCTGTTACAGAGGATAAAATAAACAATTGTCTAAATATGGCTTATTGTTTATTGCAAAAGGCAGAAACAAAAAGGAAAAAGAAAATAAGGTAAGTGTTGTTGTAGTAACCAGTTGTGCACAGTGGCACAGCAAAATTGTGCGAAAATAAAGAATTTAATTAAAAACTGAGTACAAATTTATTTTTATTTTTATTTGCAATCCACGAGCCTATATTTCAAACATTTTTAAAAGGCAAAAACGTAACAATATATTTTATCGGAAGGCCCAAGGAAGTTGTATGACGTTCAGCTGACCAACAGTTAACCAATATCTTAATTCCTGATGTACCATCGAATTAACTAAGTATGATGGCGGTAACGTTATGGTATAGACAAAATACATACCTTGCTTGGAAGAAAATTTGCTTTTAATGTGGCACGTTCATGCACAACAATAACCCTAAGCTCACTACTACACGGTCTGTGAAAAGCTGCTTAGAGGAACAAAGTAAATGTTTTAATGGGCCCGTTTAATTCCTTGATATTTGAGAACTTATTGATTAAATTTCAAGTTAAAGACGTAAAACAATAATCAAAAATTAATTTTGCGAAATTTGTCAGTAAAATTGCAGAATATGTCGAAATTTTTATAGCAAGTGACTTCTTTGTCATATGACATGTTTTTTTTTATTAATTTTTCTCTTTTGAGGTATAAAAGTTTTATTTTTTCGTAACTTTATCTCCCCACATACATTCTTTAATATTAAATTTTTTAAATGTTCCAAAAAACCGTCATTGAACTTTTCATAGCTCATTCAATCAGTGTTGTCTGATAGAAGACTTTTGGATTGTTTTTATTTTACTTGATTGATTTTACTTTTGTTATTCGAATATTAATTGAATGTCTAGCCATGGCAAATGCAAAAACAAAGTAAAATAGAAATTAATTAAAATTAAAAATCTAAGAAATTATGTCCAATCAATCGCATAGACTTAAAAGTATAATAATGAGTGTAATGAATGAACGTTTTTAAAAAATAAGATTAAAGGCCGATGATGCTGCCAATAAAATCGCTAAGAGCTTTAAGCAGTTAATGCGACATGCTCTAGTCTTATTAGAGCACAATTTTAATCGATTGTTATAATTGAGGTGCTGGCGAATAAGACAGACAAGAAAGTTTGGTACTTTACAAGAATAGCGTTTAACTGGAACTACATAGATAGAAACAAGGCAAGATTTTTATTCTCATTTTTTGCGAGAAAATTCAATCAAACCTTGAACATAGGACTGGTTTTCGTTTTTAATAATATTTTTTTTATTTTTTTTTATTATTTTTTAATGGACTAGTACGGTTCTTTTTTTTTGTTAATGCAGTCTGGTTGTATTCGAGAAGTAATTTTTCGTTATATTTTTAAAGTAGGATTGAACTGGTTTTAAATGAAAATTTTTCGTGGCTTCATAGATATGTTCGTTGAGATCTCGGAAATAAAATAAACAATTATTTACTGAGGATATGTTATGTTAATGCACCAGCTCTCAATTACAAGTAAACATAACACTTGAAAGAATGTAATTCTTCAATTTGTTGTACTAAAATCCTTTCTGAAGATCTTTTCATGAAAAACTGTCTTACAGATGCTATGTCGTACACTACTGCTGCGTACGTAATACGTATGTATGTATACGTAGATACAATTGATTCATTCGACTGAAAACACTAGTAAATAATTTGTATTAAATAAAGTGGATTCAGTGTAAATTCACTGCAAACTTAGCTATTGCTCTTCATCAGATGGCTATAAGATTCCAGAAGGCAATCTAATCAACTTGGAGTTCCTATTCTCTGTGACTTTTCATTCTTTTGAAGCAAAGGGATTGCCTTGGTCTAATGGCTTGTGTGTTCGTTTACTAGATTAAAATTTAAAAGATCAAACTTCAATTATGATATAAAAAAAATGAAAAAATTTTTCTTTTAGCTGCCTCCTCCCAACTGTCTTCCAGTAAAAGTTTTGCGAGCATATTTACCATCTGCCGTTGGAAACAGAAGTTAAACTGTAGGTCTTACAATACATTGATAAAATTAAAGGTTACAACATGGGTGGTGTAATAAGCAGCTCTAAATTCTAATTAAATAATAGCAATTGTTAATAATGTATTCGTAGTTTGAAAGGGCATTAACTGACATAATATTGGGAAAAGTGTTAATATCGTAGTGGCCTTAGTTTAGTAGATAGGATATTAGCATATCAGACTTCCCCAACAAAACGAAATACTGAAACATATTTCTTCGGCGACTGCCGCTCAGCCGATTTTTGGCAAAAACTCTGAGTGTAAATTCAATTTCCATCAAATATTTGCCCTTAAGAGTCGACTTTAAAGGTCCCACCACTCTTGTATAAAAATTAACAAGCGGAACATAAATGGTGTGAGAAGCTAGGTCATAGTACTGACTTAATGAATTGTAATCACCAATTATGTATGTAAGATCGCTTATTCTTTTTACCACAGTTGAAAACTGGTTGGCATTTGAAAAAAGACAGCAAAATTTGCGGGTTTACGAACAGCATTACGGGTTGCGACCCAAATATCAATCTTTCGGTTGCTTCGTTCCATAATTACTGTTTCATACCAATTTGTTATGATTCTTCTGCTTCATTTGAACCTCAATAATAAATCCATAAAACGTATAAGCCCAGACCGTAATCGCATTGAATAAACGGAAGAATAAATTACAGGTTGAAAAATGAATCCAGTGACCTTCAGGATGAAGTTGTGATATATCCCGTAAACAAAGACGTTGCATGTTATAAGCCGCAGATTATTTTAATTCTTAAAGATAGTTGGGCATATAATTAGACTTACATAGGCATAGATGTAATTTAGTCTTCTGATATGTTAGTGAAAGTAGGAGGATAGGGCTTTACGAGTATGGCCTGTTACGAGTATCAATTACGTAATCCAATTCTTCATGCTTAGAATTAAGATTGATTGCAATATGAAAGTGGCAATTTCTGCTGTTACCCAGACAACCTATTATTAGGCAAGGAGGTCCAGATTTTCACATAATGACTTCGTTAATATTAATTTCTGTCCTTTTTTATCGAATTCATTGACCTTTATTATCGAAAATTAAAGAAAGATTTACCTGCAAATGTTTTAAAATCAAAAAAAACCCCACACTTCTGCACTTCGTACTTTGATCCTAACATAATGAGAGTGCTTGTTATAGTATCATTTATGACACTAGAGTTCATACCATACATACGGTATTAGAAGAAATTTTGTTTTGAAAATTCAAGGGTTAATTTGAATATTTTTATAACAAAAAATACCCTATTTTGCTTGTCAACAATAATGAAGTCTTATTAATTTTAGAAATGTTGTTTGCATAAACAATTTGGTTGATTAAAGAAAATTTACATAAAAAACATTGGAGAAAAGGTCAAACAACTTTAAAGATTATTTTAATTCAACTGAATGCAGCAGGTATAGAATTCTATACACTGATGGGAAATTTTTACAAAACAGTTTGAGGAAGTAATGTTAGAGGGATTACCTTTTGGTTCAGAAAAAATCTTTGACAATTTTTGAATTAACTGTTTAAGTATTATCAGAGCATATGAGAGTTAAAATTTTTGACTGCATTTCAACATTTTCTGTCAAATTTAGGCAATAGGAAAGAGTTAGATTGAGAACAATGTGTTGGCGATCTAATATCGTTGATTACCTAGGAAACAATTGGAGGTGTGGAATGATGAGTAAACCAATTTCAAAACAAAAGTTGGTTGCTGCTAGTCTGTTAAGGTGGTGAGTTAGCTTATATAGAGAGGTGGTCACTGGTCAAAACCACAAGGCAGACATCCCCAATAAAACGAAATATTAAAAAAAAATTTCGTTGGACGACTTCGCTACTCAGCAGGGGGGGGGGGGGGCGGGGGGTTTTTGTGCAAAAATCAAATTTTTTCTCAGAATTTTGCCAAGAAATTCTGTTTGAGGAGGAAGTCGTTGAAGAAATGTTTTTCTGTTATCGGTTTATTGGAGATGTTCTGACCTGGGAGGTTACAGATCGTTGCCTCACGTCTAATAAGCATACATACATACATAATTGCCATTACAACCCTTCAGTCAGGGATTACGGCCTGAGCTTCTCACAGCAGTTGGCGGGACCCTACAGTTTGAAACTGCGACTCCGAACGGCACAGATTTTTTTGGCAGAAATCTTTCATGGCAGATTTATTTATTTACTCTCAGGAGTTTTTACGCAGGAAATCTGCTGAGAGGAAGTCGCCGAACGAGAAATATTTTTTCATATTTTATTGTTGATGTGCTGGACCGGGGATTCGAAACCCTGGCCTTTCGTCTAATAAGCCAACACAGCGTACCCTACTAGGACTTACGACGACTATCTAATAAGCATACTACCTGTACTAAAACCGCGAGTGACGATAAAAATTTTTTACTGTCTTGGATCTAGCCAAACTGATCTAAAAAACGCCAACAGCAAGATGTGTTAATCACAAAACAAAACTTTTTCTAGCTGATAAATTTGACATGGTTGTCTATAATAATGACGACGTATATAATCGTCTATCCAGCATCGAATACTCAAAAGATGTGGCAGATATTTTTTCAAAACTTTTATTTTTTGTTGATACGGCAGATCAAAATTACAGATCAAACGTGCAAATTAAATTTGTACTGTTTTGAGTTAAAAATGTTCATTTCACTTAGATAACTTTAATATTTCACACAAATTTAAGAATTTTGTTCGCTGTTCGCTGCATATCTATGTTTGTAAGCATATTTTTTATATGTTTATATTATAAAACATCTCAAGGTTTAACTTGTCCAAACCATTAAAGCAAATGACAGTATGCCTACCCTCAAAAATGAGAGTACAATAATACTTAATTCACCTAATTAAAAAGCTCCATCTATTGTATAATAGGACAATTAATTGTGCTGTTAAATCTATTGTGAATAAACTTTTAACATAACCCAGTGAACAAAAATATACGAATTCGTTCTCTCTATAAAAATTTTCACTCAATATTATTTTTATACCTCTTCATTGTGATTAAAATTAATTATTAATATGTCTTGTTAAAAAAAAGGATGTACCTTGGATGGAACTGACGACAGAATGATTATCTGTTGGCTTTGCCATGGATTATGTCATTTAAGTGTTGCGTCTTTCTGGTCTAGTGGGTGAATCCGTTGCAAAAGAATAAGAATCTGCATTGGCGTTGTAGTGGGTGCCAGAAAGTGTGGCTGAGTTTATCGTTTTTTTCAAAAGTACCAGAAACAACTTCTTACAATTCAAAATAATCTCAGCCATTTAAATGATCAAATTAATGCTTATGGAAAACTTTTCAACGATTTTAAGTCCTTAGATGGATTACAATCACCGACACCTTCTCCAATTCGCCGAAAAAGTCCCAGATTTGTGAATACTGATAATGCTACTACCTCTACATCTTGCGTTGGGTCTGCAATCAACTCCATAAAACTCCAAATATTATCGAGAAGGAAGGTTTTTTGATAATTCTGGACAGTTATCGGGTTCAAATGAAGTTTTCCTATGTCTAAAAATTTAGATACTATACCTGATAATAACGGAAATAAATTGCTCCCCAAACAATCATTTACCTTATTGCTGGTCCTGTCAACTCTGCTCGTTTAATCAATCTCGATGTACTTCTCCTTGTCCATCAACCTTAAATCCAAAGCTTCTGTTTGTGAATAATCAAAATGCTTCTGCTGAAAATCATCCAAAGGAGTTCGAACTATTTCACCTAAAAAAACAAAATATTTGCTACACGCTTGCAGTTGATACGAATGCTGAAGATATAGTAGAATTGTATATTCATCAAAAATCAAAAATTGTATCCAGATGAAATTCTTCTCAAATAAAATTCGAATAACAGGGCATCATTCAAAATTATTGTCCTGAAAATCTGTTCCAGCAAATTGTTAATCCGGAATTTTGGCCTAAAAATGCATTAGTTCGTGAATTTATTTACAGTGATAGAAATTATTGCTCGTCTTCCTCACATTGCCGACACAAATCAAAAAAACTAATTTCCTTGTTTATCAAAATGTTAGAGGTATTAACTCGAAATTATCTTCAATTTATTGTAAATGTTTTGGATTTAATTACCATATAATAATATTCACTGAAACTCCTGGCTCAGTAGCAGAATTAATAATTCTGAGATTTTTTGCCCTAAATATAATTCTTAGAAAAGATAGAGAAAGCTGTGCGAATACAATATAAAAAAAACTGGAGGCGGAGTATTAATTGCCATCTCAAATGAATTCTCATCTGAAGAAGTTATCCTTCATGACTTCCAACATATTGAGTTGATATGCGTATTAGTAAAATTCATAATCAATCTTTATTCATGTTTGCGTGTACATTCCTCCTAATTCACCACTCACGTGCTATGAAGATTACTTAAATGCGATGAACACTTCTGAGAAAAGTAAACACAACAGATCTATGTACTATTGATAGGAGACTTAATAATTACACTACATCATGAAGGCTGTTCAAGATTCAAACTATTAATCCCAGTTGGTTCTTCGGCAGTCCTTAGACACATATAATTAATTGTTTGCGGTTGGAGCGGTGCTGTTTTGAAGGATGAGTGTCCAGTCGGGTCCTAAGATGGGAGTTTTGGGAGCTGATGGATTAGGGAGTGCTTGGGTGGTTGAGTGAGTCAGTCGGAATTCGCAGTTATTGTCATACGCCTAGTCTGCCGAGAGCGCGAAGGGAAGATATCGATCCGACATGAAATAAGGAGCTTCTTCAGTCAGTCTTGTCGCATCAAGCAGGTAAGTGATGGTAACTCGATGAAACAGAAAGGAGCATTGTTGTTTCGATATTGAAGCGAAATCGAGTAAGGAAGGACTGGCAGGCTGTAAACGTATGGGTGAAATCGATGGATAAAGTGGAAGTGGAGGGGCTGGTGGGGGTATGGGGCAGATGATTTGAACAGTTGCATTAGCGACAGATTTTCATCAGCGGTCGAACTTGTTGTTGGCGGGTTTGATTGTATGTCAGAAAGTGTCTACCACGGTGGTAAGATGCACGGTCCAGGCCTTGGATAGGCAAGACGGGAATACATTTCATGAGTTTGATGAAAACGAAGGAGAAGAATAAGTTGGGAGTAGGAAATCTTTAAAAAGGAGTAGTAGGTAAATAAATAAAATTATTCCAGAATGCTTATAGATCTGAAGACTACCATCGCCAAAGTTCCAAAGGCTTATGGTAGAGGTGGTAGGGTGTGAGAAGTAAAGGAACGGATTTAAGGAAGGGTGATCTGAGGGGAGGTGGTCTACAAAGTGTTGTTAATGCGAAACGGCGAGCAGGCAGTGGATTTCGTCGTTCATTATGAGAGGCGGGTGGGTGGTGAGGTGCAGTGAGATGCGGAGGCGGATAGATGGAAGTGATGAAGTGAACTTGTTAGGCGGTGAATGTGTTTGTGCTGGGTGAGGCATGAGTCATCATGGGGAAAGGCATGTATAAGCGCCAATAGATCAAGAAGGTTATTGGTGGGATGCCTGAGGATAAAAAACTGGTTGGGGTGTATCTGTTTGGTGGTAGACAAGGCCGTGAGGCTGTGTTCGGGAGAGGGATTGATAGTTCGGAACAAGTTAGAGGGAATGTTCCGCAGGTGGGTAAGCAGTGCGGCGATGGGTTCGGTGAGCAGTATTTGTAAAGACAGCCGAGTTCTCAATTAGGTGTAGCGGAGGGTGATGGGTCCGAGGGTTAAGGGGCCGATTATACAATAGATATCACTTAAACGCCATTGTCCCTCTTTGGAAACAACTGCATTTATAGATGTCCACTGTTGTTTAAGGATCGGATCTAAAGGGGGGGGCTGAGTGCTCAATTATAGAGAATGTAAGACTTGAAGCACAAATACGAAAGGATGTTATTTGAGGGAGGAAACGGGGGTTAGGTGGGAGGTACGAGGGCTTGTCATTTCAGACAGTCGGTCCGATGGGGGTGCCTAATACGCGGAGCGGGTATGGGTTTGCTGTAGAGTCTCGATCAAGGCAATCGAGGGTGCAGAATCTTTGGATTTACAACTTGTGGTAATGAGAGGGTTATGCGAGCAGAGGGGCAAGGAGCTGGATGGTGAGGTGTATATGACGTTCTAGGTCAAACAGGGGTGGTTGATGAAAGGTAAACCAGGGTAAACTTGTGACTCGTTCGGATAACTTTATCAATTGGTTTTAGGTGTCACTTTACGTAAATGGAGCTATCGGGGGTATTTTGTGGTAACAGAAAGCAGTGCGTTAAAGTTCGAATCACACGAGATCGAAGCTTAATGTGATTTACTGTCAGGCGTTAGCCAGCGGGAGGGGAGGGAGCGTGTGGGGCGGGCGGGGGTTTGTAGCTGGCTTGGTTAGGTAAAGGGAGTCGGGTGGCGGAGTCTGTTGAACAGAGACGGGGAAGAGGCGCACGGAGTGTAATTTCATGATGATGATTCAAAATATTTTCGATGCATTTAATAACATTGAGAGAAGTACTGTAACAAGATGATTTAACAAGTTAAACATCTTGGGTGTAGGTAGTAATTTTAATGAGCTGAATGTTAGAAAATGTAAAATATGGCTCTCACCTAGACATCTAGCAACCAATGGAGTTTTATAAAAGTGAGATGGGTGCTGTTCTTGAACAGAGTTAATACTGTAACGAATTTAGAGAGTAAAGTTTCGTTGTAAATTGGACTTCAGAATATCATATTAAGACAACGTGTTAGCAAAGGCGGTTGCAGTGTATCCTGGGATTTACAAACGATGGGCTAAGAGTTTTCCTTGACCCTTATTGTGAGCTAGGACGAATATATTTGACCGACAGCGTGGTGCGCCACGATTCGTGATAGATCTTTGTCGAGATGGCATGGACCCTTCGAAGTGATGCTGCGGGTACATGTCTGAGGTAAATCGATCGTTCAAGAATCATGCTTATGTAGTTTTTGCGTTCGTGTTTTAGAGGAGGGATGCTAAGGTAAGGTTACCTCTTAGGTGAAGAAACACGCCTAGCAGAGTGCAGTTAAATTAACATCTTAAAAAGCGGGCGTGGTCGTATAAATGCTAAAATTGCTGTCTTTATCCTGAAGCGAGTGATGGTGTTATGAACGCTCAAGTTTCTGGAACTTTGGCATAGAGGGTTGATCCGTTGTAGTCCGACAAATAGTTAATTTGCAGTAGGAATATAAAAATATTACGCAAACCAACTATGCCGAATCCTGCAGTCGATTCGTAGAATCTCAATGGATGTTTTAATTATTCTCTGCGGTACAGTATATGATTTTAAGCAGGAAAGTTTTGATGAAGCCATTAAAAACGAGAAAAAAAGGGAAAAAAGAAACCACAAAGAACGGTAGGGAAAGAGGAGGGCGACGGAAGTAATAAAAAAAATGGGATTATAATTGTTGACTTAACTCACTGGGTAAGCTAATGAATTTCTTGTGTGTTTTCCGATCCGGTTGAAAATGTTATTTTGTTTGAAATAATTGTGAAGAGATGGAAGATGTGTGTATAGTCTGGTGGAGAGAGGTTTGCCAGTTGGGACTTAAATAAAATAAGAATAAAAAAACACAAGGAATGAAAAAGAAAAAAAGGAAAAGGAAGAAGAAAGAAAATGAAAAAAAAAAAGAGAACAAAAAAAGAGAAAAGGAGAGAGGAAGGAAGCGAGAGAATGAAGAAGAGAAGGCAAAAAGGTGAAGAAAAAGAGAAAAAAAAAAAATAAAAATTCCATTCCCAAATGCTCCAGTCTATTACACTACACTGAGCATAATGTAGAAGTTAGGAAAAGTTAGTTTAGGTGGCGGAACCCCTTGATGAAAGAGGTGCTCATTGTTATACCACAATTAATTCTAGCCGGGGGACAAGTATTTCCTAGAGAAAACCATCCCGAGCCAGCTCGGTCTACGATATCTGAAAATGAGGGATCAGAGGATAGGAACAGGGCACTGGCACATGCTGTGAAAGACAGTCTCCTCCTCCCTTTCAAACCCACAGGTCCTGCAGAAGTGATTAACTAGAATACCGAGTCTTTCGTCATGCTTACCAAAAGGACAGTGGCCCCATGGTGCAATGGGCGGCCATACAATTCAAGGACTGAAATGTGTTAGTTGTCCATACGTGCCCATCAGAGTCTGGCTCCAAGATAGAGCCTCCTCATACAACGAGCGGCCAATATCAAAATTAACCAAAGCAATGCGAATTTGCCTTGTAACATGTCGGAGATTACCAACTCCGTACCGACCTGTCAAGCTCATCAGCAATGATAATGACCTTCGAATGATCCGAAATTTCTCCGAGAAATTTTCGGCGTTCATTTACGTTAATACTATGTTCGTTAGGGACTTAATCTCAGCTATAATCAGGCTATCTAAGTAAATCGAAACATTATCCACTACCTTTTAAAAAAAGTGAGGAAAGAAGATTGGTCTAAACTGGGAATCGAAATAAAATCTGATCATCCGGAAAAAACAGAGCTGAGGATATATTATTAGAAAAAAAAACCCCAATGTAAGGTAGTAAGCGTGGTCTAAAGGTTTCTAAACAAAATTAATTCACATGATCTACCCCCATGGCATTTGGTATCTACCCAGAAAAACTTTTGAGAAAATTTTCGTAAATTGTGCTATCACGTGTTTAAGTGCATAACGTGTTTATGTTAAAGTCAAGATTCCAAATATAAAATCATTTATTTAACACATACAACTTAAGAAAACCCCCCAAGAAGAAAACCTCACGAAGTCAAATTGCACAATTTCGGAGGCCGGTTCAATTTTCCTTTCAACCATCCAATATCCAAAAAATTAGCGACCTGTAGTGCGTCCTGTTGACAGCGATGACCTGTTCTACGCCTCATTGAAAGCGCGATCGATGTCGCTGCCAGGATAAAATTCGCACCAAAGGGAGATTTTATCGGGATGCGTCGGACGATCGTCGGTTTTCTTCTGCAATTTTATCGTTTAAACTTCGGCAAAACTTTTTCTCACGTACCCATTCATCCAGAAATGATGAAAATTAGTTTAGTGGCCAAGAGTTCCAGAGCTCCTTTATGGCCTTATCTATCGGCGTTTACCTTCAGTTCCTTTGTCCAAAGCACAACACCAAATACGCCAAGGTTGTCTCTGCGCAAAAGTCGAGTTTGCGAAAACGCACGATATCGACTACCTCGGATTCTCCAACATATTCTCACGGAGACGAGCAAAAAATTAGCGACCTGTAGTGCGTCCTGTTGACGCGATGACCTGTTCTACGCCTCATTGAAACGGGATCGATGTCGCTGCAAGGATAAAATTCGCACCAAAGGGAGATTTTTATCGGGATGCGTCGGACGATCGTCGGTTTTCTTCTGCAATTTTATCGTTTAAACTTCGGCAAATTTTTTCTCACGTACCACATTCATCCAGAAATGATGAAAATTAGTTTAAGTGGCCAAGAGTTCCAGAGCTCCTTTATGGACTTATCTATCGGCGTTTACCTTCAGTTCCTTTGTCCAAAGCAACAACACCAAATACGCCAAGGTTGTCTCTGCAAAAGTCGAGTTTGCGAAAACGCACGATATCGACTACCTCGGATTCTCCAACATATTCTCACGGAGAGCGGCAATGTCTTCGGCAGATTTTCCATCAACGTACGCGTCCTATAGATTCAATTTCTTCATTTTTTTCTTATAATTTTGCTTTACAATGTGAACAGTATTGTTTATTATTCCATCCACTGTTTCTCTTCAACATAATTTACTTATGGTCCTCATCTATTAAACTTATTTTCGTCTGACATAAGTAACTGATCCCAAGGTGTATATTCTCTGATTGATGACAGATATGAGCTGTTTTTGCATAGTCACTAATCTCATGCAGACAAAACTTTGAACAGATTTAGACCAAATTCTTACTTTATATTTGCAGCAAGCTGACTAGATATAGTGTTTGACGCTGCTTTTAATTGATATACTATTTGAACAGTTAATTCAGTTTTTCGTATATTTTCGACCAATATAAACCTTACAATTGACTTTCAAGGCTGGAATTCTGGCTGACTTATCCTTTTACTTGACAACCCTTTCCCAGTTTAGACGATAAGACTTTAAGTAAGAAAAAATGCAGGAGATTGAGTATAGTATCGTGAAGACTCAATATTACACTCAATATTACGTCGTTCCTGATGATTGAATATTTTCCAGATTATTCAGGATATTCAGAGCATTCCTTAGAGATTTGTAGGCCTTTTTAGACGTTGAGCGCTATTGTGAAGTTAGAGCAATCGATTATCGTCTACTATTCTGTAAACTAATAGTCCCTTGACCAATCAATACGTCTCTCAATGTGGCTGCAAATATCAGTCCTTGAGAGTTCCTTCAGATTATCCATGCAGTAAGCACCCAAGCACTCCTTTGTTCTCTGACAGCGCCGGGCATATACCCAGCAGGTAAAGGGCAGCATCCTCTTCTTCCTCATATCT
>QOCX01001965.1:9938-26371 GCA_005959815.1 Sarcophaga bullata | reverse complement strand
GATGTGTCAGGAACGATGTGGCTTTGTCCGAAGTCTTCTTTTTGTCTTTTTCAAAACCCAGATGCTAGGAAATGTAAAACACATGATTTACTACAGAGTAACGACTTCTATCACTGTTAAATATGTAACACGGCTCTCTCGAGCTTCCTAAACGACTCCACTATAGGTATTGTTATAGAGAGGCTTCATCCAATGAATTCAGCCTTTAAGCTAGTGCAGTGTAAGGTTATGTTCTATTTCTCATATTTTTTATTATTTATCTTAAAGATCTTAACTCTTTAACGTCTTATCTTACGTATTCTTTTGCAGATAGAAGTCATATTTGGTATTCGTATTACCTTGACAATCTATGAATGACTTCATACCGAATCGTCCTTAGAACCACATCCTTCCTCCTATCAGGCATTCTCTCGAATCAGCTCGTCGATTGTTAATGCAATATTCTACCTACGTCCTCAGGTAGCATGTGTTTGGTCAACCTCAGGGGGGGGGGGGGGGGGGCGGGGGGGGGGGGGGGGCGGGGGCGGGGGGGGGGCCACCGGGGGGGGGCGAGGGGGGGGGGGGGGGGGGGGGGCCTGGGGGGTGGCGGGGGGCGGGGGGGGGGGGGCGGGGGCGGGGGGGGGGCCCAATGTTTCCTAGACCACTCCGATGACAACAATCTACACAAAAAAAATTTTTCTTTCAAGATACTTTCTTCTCAACAGTCTTTGGTAAAATGTTTGAGACAAAAATAAAATGAACCATGAACACTTCTTAAATTTAATCGTTGAAGCCTCGATATAAAACGCTCAGCGTCTCACCACTCTTCGGATCAAGAAGTAGCACCAACTGCACACAACATGAAAGTGATGATGACGAGTTTCTAAATGTTGTAACTCTGGCTAACATGACTGTACATGTACCAATTAAGATAAGTAAGCTAAGTATGCGCAGCAACCCCCAATCACTGTACTGACCATGCACCCTGATAATGCTCGGCATATGAAAAGGCGATGCTCTCTGAAAGCGCAGCATCTATACACATGCTCATTGACGCAAAAAGTGCACTTCAAAATTGTTGATTTGGACTTTCTGAAGACCAGGTGCAGCCGAATTAACAACTCTCATATCTGCGCGTTGTGCTTGTTATTCTGCAACCGTCTCATCGACTTGGGTCTACAATAAGTATACTGACAATGTCTTTATTAATCCAATTCCATAGTTGATCGCATACAGCACAACCAACGCTGCTAATGCATCGCTGCGTACAACTACTATGTTCTCTTCTCGATCACTACAGCGAGCATCAATGAGTACGACAATGCCAACCACTGTGGATAGGCTCGCTGCTACTACTACTATCGATCTCCTTCTGATCACAGTAACAGCGAGCATCATGCATACCGACACGAACGCTGTAATGATCGTGCTACTATCTACTATGATCCTTCTGATAACTACAGCGAGCAGTATGGATAGACACCAAGCTTGTGATATCACTGCTAGCTACTACTACTATGATCTCTTCTGATCACTAAGCGAGTCCATGATGTACGACCAACTAATGCTGTGGATATCGACTTGTACTACAACTATGATCATCTTCCTATCATAACAGCGAGCATATGATCACCTATCGACAATGTATATTACCCTCCTAATATATGGAATAAACAACATCATCAATCGCGAAATAGAAGTAGATTTAAGTCTGGGTACTCAGCCTTGTATTGACTCTATCATCTAACAAATTGAAAAATGAACGCGAATCTACCCAGCTTCTTAACCACTAGCTTACGTTCGTCCACCAGTTACTGACGCTTTCCAGTTCCTGGTGAAATTCCCGTATGTCTAAGGTGTCAACGCGACTTATATCAACGTAATCTAAACAGAGGTATCTAAAGAATAAATTCTATGAAAATGCCTTAACCGTTAAGCCTGCAGAATAAGTTAGAAACCAGGAACCTTTTTGCAGGAAAATGTATCGTGACTCTGCTTTTAAGGTGATATCTGAAGACATAATGGTTATCATCATTATTTGGTTGTCAACTACATTTAAAAGTAAACACCTGATAAATTATAAATAATTTCTACTTGCTACTTTTCCAAGCATCAAACGGACAACTTGTGATGCGGTGAGAAATTAGTTTTATAATGCTGACTAAAAGGACGGTTATAATGTCCAATTAAATACCATAAAGTAATTGACAACAAACCGCTGCTGATCTGTTAACATCTTCAAATATTATGCTAGAGTACGTGGTTAGTTTCTAATTGTATTGATATTCTAGACTGAAAAACCAAGTCTTCCATTTTTTATGTTTCCATATAGATATGGTAACATTTAACAGCATGATTTGACCAAAATTTTAACATCACTGTTGCATGTTGTTCTTGTCATATATTTTCATATTTATATACAGTACATACCATATGTACGAGCATCGTATGTTCTGTAATCATTGCAAAGCTTGATGGTCTACTTGTCTATAGTATTGTATCGTATTCTTCTGGTTCCACCTTTTAAAAGTGTTTTACTTTTCATTCGATATTGATAAAGTTCGATACCTTTGTTTAACAATTGATTTAACGCGATGCTTAATTTTTATTTCTCGATTTTCTGATTTGATTTGCTTTTTTCACACATCCGCCAATCATCATCATTCGCCATTAGTCAGTTCGTTTCTTTTTCTTTTCTTAATTTATTTCTAATTTATTTGACTTTCATTTTAAATAAACAAACATAAAAAGAATAATTGACAGTCTACTGTCTAAAATACACCTACAATACATACATCTGCATATGATATGTAGTGATAGATGATTTCCATTTTAATATAACGAGCGATACATACTACTACATACATTCAATTCCACATGGAACGGCAAGCCATTCAATTCTGTCCTCTAAAATTATTCAAAACGCGTTTATGCTTTGGCAAACCTCTTTTGTTTAAAACTTTGATGAGTAATTAAGCTTGAAAATGGTTTCCGTGTGTCTTAACTTCATCTTCTCAAATTCCTCTTTGTGCATGCCACATATGACTCTCTGTGCGACAGTGTAAAAACAATAAGAATTACTACCCCCTTACTCTGTGTACTTTCTTATCAATCCTCTTCAAAAGTTAAGGAAATTTCTTATAAATTACAACCAAAACAAAAAAAAAACCCTAGAAAAGAAATAAACAGAAAAACTACAGAAATAATGATGCTTTTTACTTTCAAACTCTAAATTTTACATTGAAAATGTTACTGAAAGCTAAAGATGAGGAATGTACAGAACGGTAGAGAAACTTTCAAGTCATATAATTCAAGGCAGAGGAACATGATGCGCAAATATTAAAAGGGCCTTGTTTTAGAAGGCCTTTTCTAAATAGTTCCTACGGTTTTTTTTATAAGAAACCCGCTTCTTGAACAACAAGTCATATAGAGAACTTGCTTCTTCCCTCTTTGATACCACTCTTCCCCTTTGGTCATTACAACCTTTAGTCAGCCGATCTCGACCATCGTCGAAGCGAGTAGACCTCCAACATGTTCTTAAATGTTTGACGCGTACAAACAGATTTACAGAAACTTTCGTGGCGATTTTGTTATCTGACGAGTTTCTTTTTCAAGCAGGACTGCCTGGAGGAATTCCGAATAAAGAAATTTTTATATTCCGCTTAGTTCGCCAGATACCTTGAGCCAGAAAGTGAACCACTTGGACTGTCGCCTAGTAAGACCTACGGAAACCCATTAAGATTCCTGATTCAGGTATTCCACGTCAGTTCTTATATTGTATTAACGCTGACATAACTCATCGATTTAGCTGGTTTCAAATTAGTTAAACGGTATGAAGTGATTGGTTAATTACAAATATATATGTAAACATTACAGTAAAACTTATGGCGGTGCATGTAGGAGCTAAGATTCAATACAAGAAATTTTTACCTTGTTTAACACATTTTCCTCTTGGCAGGCGTTAGATATGAAATGTACAATTGACTTCAGTTGCAGCTATTGGATTTCCAAGCTGTTCTGTTCGATTTGCGTAAATGTTATGTACTCAGCAGAAAGTATGGCAATCTTTCCATAGAACTGGAACAGAAAAAAATCTCAAATACATTCAGTCCATTAGAAAATTTGGATTTAAAGGCATTCTGGAATTATTGCAAGAATTGAAGACAATAGCAGAGTTATACGAAATTGGCTCTCTGCAACAATGTGCTTCACAAATTACTGTTCAAGTGATATAACTCTGTGGTGACCATTTTTGTACGGTGAAGAGCTATGGTTTTCTGAGATGATATGGATAGCAGAGATACTTACTTACTTAATGTTTATTATAACCATTCAGTCATGGTTAAAACATAGCTCTAACATAACCATGTTGTTTGTGTTAATTTATTAAGGTTTTTATGAAATATTCCGTGTCGTCTTAAAATTTTTCTTTCTTGCTCAGAAAACACAAAATCGTGTACATCACTAATCTTTTTTTCTTTTAGGAGAGTAATTATCTTACAATCCTAAAGAGGAAAGAGTCTACTAGTTCTGTCCAGGGGATAGTATCCTTAACTAGCTACCTGCCACTCTTTATACCACAAGTCACGTTGTTCCTTGTATTTAGCTCTTCACAAGGGCTCTAGCCTTTACTAAAAATGCAACGGATTTATATCGAATAGACGTATCGCAGATATAAATAGATCTTCATCTTACTCGTTTACTAAGATGATAAACGGAATTCACTCCAAAAGTTAGGATCACAAGAAACTTTTAAAGGCAATTGGTACAATGGCGTGCTTTTGATGCGACATTTCTGATATAATCGGGTATCATTTATTTATTTGAATTCATTTTAAGTAAACTGATAGCTTCTCAAAGACATCGCTAGCGATTCTAGCGCCCTAAGTTTTATTCCGCAAAGCGGCTTATAATTTCCGGAGCCCATAAGCTAACCAAATCAATTCCTTCTATGAAACATTTTCCTATGAAAAGGTTATTTATTCATCCGTTAAATCAAGTGTTAGATACATACACGCAATGAGGTTTAAACTCTAACATCTCGATAAACAAATAATTACAATAAATAACCTTAATTGTGTTATTTCAACTGAAAAGCCATCACAGGGCATATATTTTTCGTATTAGAAAGTCAATGGATTTAAATTTTGCTTATTATTGAAATGAGGCCTACTTAGATGCTTTTCCACTTTCAGTTTTCCCTCTTTGTTATGGGAAAGATATGCGTTCTAATACGCATACAAATATACTCGTATGTACATATGTATGTATGTAGCATTCATTCCAAACATACCATATATATGTATGATATATGTATGTAACGAAAAAAATGTGTGTCACATCTACAAATTAAAACATTTCTTTTGTTGAGGGCATTTCATTCCTTACAGATGTCATTGTTTTAATTAAAAGTAATGACATACACTTCCATTACTGTCAAAAAATTCAAAAACAGAGAGAAAAAATTTTTTTTATTATTTTACAAACAAATAAAGATACAAACGTATCTATGCATGTATGTATGTATGTATGTATGTATGAATGTATTTCCTTTTTTGGTTTTGGTAGTAACACAATGCCAACCATAGCAGTTAAAAAAAATGTAAATTTTCACACACATACACATACTGCACTTGTATGTTACGCACAATTGTCTCTAGGTATACACGCATACACGAGGGTTGTTTGAAAATACAACGTATTCGGTTAGATTTTAAACTGCACTTTTATATTAGAGATTATTTATCTTGAAAGTGTTTTTGTCATCGAATGTTGCCTAGTTATTGCTTAGTATTGCCTAACTTCACGTATATTGTTCATGTATTTGGATAGGTTCTGGGTTACAGTTTCGATGAGAATTTCTAAACGTCTCAGAGTGCCCATTAAAAGAGTGAAATTAATGAAATTATGCAACCTGCGGAGTAAGACCGTTGGTGGTTGCTTTGGAGGAGAAACAGCCAAACCACCTATTGGGAAACGTCGACAAATTGGGGGCAAAAAATTTAAAAAAAAATCTTCGATGAGACATGGTGAATGATCGAACTTTGGCAACAGACAAATGTAGATCAAAACTTACAAGAATAGGGGCAGTAAACAGGACTCGCCGAAACATTACACTTGAAATGAAAGGTTAAAAAGCATGGCGCTTAGCAAAAAAATCAAGTAAATGAAAGAAGCGATGAGAGTGCAGATAGTTGCATAAGGGCATTGTGGAGCAGTTACACAATTTTGCAAGAAACCTAACGCTGAGATAGTAACCACCACGGAGGACTAAGTTAAAGTATAAACAGAGTTTTATAGAGAAGCATACGGGTACGACTTCATACGCTCATCATGAGTGTTTGAACCCGTTCAGAAACAATTGATGTGGACCAAACAACACATATTGAAGATGCCTGCATTGTTAGTACCACTAATAATTTCGAAAACAGAAAATGACCAGATTTGGAAGATAGGTCTGGCTGAACTTCTAAGCTTTATTTTATTAACTCCAGTGTAATATCTACATTTATTCATTTGGAATCCTGCCCACAAATACCGAAGTATGTGGTCAACAAGTCGAAAAGATTACTGGATTGCCATTGAGACCAGGAGCAAGCAAACTTTTGTTCCCGCAAATTCTCTATTGTCTGTGTGAACCCCTTACGTGTACACCTAGCCCTGTGACTTGGTTTATGATTTTTAAAAGACTTCTTATAAATGAAATCAGAGTTTATCAGGGGTGCTTTTAGTATTTTTAAACAAGTTCTACGGTTAGTTTTTATTTCTTGTCAAGGGTGTACATATAAACGTCCGCTGGAGTATGAAACATGGAAGCAGGCTTATAAGCGGATGTTTAGAAAGACGAAGGTTGTCTACATGCAATATGATACATGATTTAGTCCATATTTTGTGCTATATATGTACGAAAGCTTCTTAGGATAGACAAGACAGCTGAGAAAAACAGGTTTGAAATTCAGTATTTCTAATAATAATATCTACGGACGAACCCAGAAATCTAGATTTTTTCATCGTAGGGACAGTTGAAATAAAAATCTTCACCTATTTTGCCAACTCAGAAGTATAACTCTGAAACCCGGGTGGATTCGGGGCAGATCTCAATAATTAATCCAAATGCCATGTTAAATTTTATACGATAAGGACTTGCGTATAGGCTCAGCATGGTAACTTAAAGCAGAAGAAAATGGCAATGAATTGGTATACCTCTACTACAAATAGAGATCAAAGAAATGGCAGAGAATCGTAATAGAGAAGCAGAACGACTCGATAATGACATGATGAAAAGGCAAATTAGAGAGGAAAAAAACAAACGCCTTGATTAAGAGGAAGCGCATGGCCCAATATACGATTAATTACGATCTATGATCTTTATGCTAAACAACACAAGATTACAGCTACACATTGTGCCGAAGATGAATACCAAAAATATTTATTCTAGACAAGATGAACATGAAATATAAAGCAATAACAAAATAGCTAATGAATAAAGATACAGGCTATTAGCAAAAACAAAACAACAACGCAATTTGTGAGAATAGGAATAAAAGGAAGATCAAACTGCATTTAAGCAATACTGCATATATAGAAGACAATGAAAGATGAATGAAAAGTATAGGATAAATAATAAAATGAAACGTAAAGTTTTCGAAAGTTTGCCAGAAAACTGAAATGACTTCAATGGAATGACATTTTATTCATGACTTTATACATAAACGCGATGGAGTATTACTGAGTTAAGCAATAGTATACTCATTTTCATACATATTTTAACTTACATCTTGCATTCTACATTCCATTAACTTAACCTCGACTAATATTTGTCATCACTTCTAACCCTAATTTTTAAAAAAAAATAAAACAAAACAAACAAAACAAACAAATGTTTTCTATTTCACTGCCCAAAGGTATGGTAAAGAAGAAAAAAAAATGTCTTTTGTAAATAGAAAAAAAAAACAAAAGTACATACGAGCAGTTATTTCTTTACAGGTAATTTATTGCGTAAAAACCCCCTAATAGAAAATGTAATCAACTCTTTGGAAAAATGAAACAAAACAGAAAGAAAAAATGCTTCTTTTTTTCTTTTCGTGTTTGTTTATTTCATATGTTATCCAAAAATAACAACCTTATGAACACATATACAACATACTGGTATATTACATACATATGTACGTATGTATGTATGAATGTATATGTTTTTATAGGCTATAAAAATAAGTAAAAAAAAACATACAAACAAATAAAGGTACTTTCTTGCCATAGAATGACACAAATTAATGTACATTGAAGAAAGTAAAAAAAAAAGGAAAGAAAGGAAAGCAAGACCCAAACAAAGTAGTGGTCAAGACTGACCAGTGATTGCCTTATAAAGTGTAAAAACCAAGTGACTATGCCTTATCAACCTAAACTTCTTAATCATTTTTTTTAACACCAATTTCGCTTTAAGGTACTTTTTGTTCTTTAAATATTCTTTAGATCAGCTTCTTACTTAACATTTCTGGTAAAACACTTGCTTTGATTGGCATGGGCAAAATACTTAATTTCTAAGATTTCTTCTCTTTGCGAGATAATACATTGCTTTATACTAAAGTGCTACTAAAGTGCTACTAAAGTGCAGAGTTGTATCAGACAAAATACTTCGTCTCATCAAAGTATATACTCCTACATACATAACGATATTAGATGTCATATTCGAAGGATCTTAAAGAATAAAAATATGCAACCAGAGGAGTGAGACTTAGTTGCATGTTATCTTCGTGTTACAAAGTAGCTTTTTCACACCAGTTATGTATGTATGTACGAGTATTGAAACCTACAGTTTAAAAGCGCCTTCGCTTTTGACCGACGCCTTCTTTCATGCCAATTTTATTTATTCTCAGAGTTTATTCTAGAATTTACTTAGAAAAATTACCGCAAAAAAAAATTCAAAACAATAGGCTTACGTTTCTAAGAATACAGGCAAGTTGTTACGGTAGTATCGTAAGGAGTATGTTGCCTTACTAGATAATGGCTAGAGTACTCAAACCCTAGCTCAAATATTTAAAAAAATAAAATAAATTTGAAACAAAAAAAAAATTTTTGCTGGGCTATCACTTCTCAGCAGTCTTTTGCAAAAGCTGTCAGCATAAACTAGTTGACATTAAAAACTTTTGTAGTTTGGCATTGAGCCTGAATTAAGCTCATAACATGGGTGATGTGAGAAGCCTGGTTGTAATACTGACCAATATTACTGAGAGCAATTTGTAAATTCATTCCATTATCTGGGCAATACAATAAAAACTACAAGTCCTTCAGCTAATGACTAACAAAGGAAGGTGGGACAAGAAGCTGTAGAGATCGATACACAGTAAAATAAGATCAAGTATGTTGTTCTGCATAAGTGTTAACACAACGAGGAAAAAGCTACAAACATTACAACAATTTATAGACTAATGCGTATGCGTATTTTGACTAATAAAAATCTCCAACACAAATCATTGGACAATATCAAACCAAAAGAGTCCAATCCGTGTGACTTGAATACGCATATTGGATACAGGAGTGACAGAGAAAGGCGACAAAGGAAGCGAAGTGAAAAACTTGGATTTCAACAAATGTGAATGAAATAATTTTTTTATGAGCTTCTAGAGAACAATAAGTCTAAGAGGAGTGGGCAGCATAACTTTATTTTATTCACTCTTAGTTTTTCTTGCAATATTCAGAAGCTCTTTGTATTTTTATTTTCAAGCACTAGTACAACAAAGCTTTTCTTTTATCGTTTTAGAGGCGAGGACGATGTCTACAAGTGATCTATAATTAATCAAAATGCCACGATAAACATTAGTACGATAAAGATTTGTATGGAACTCAGCGTGAGTGACTTGAAGCCTTGAAGATTAGAAGAAGAAAATGGCAATGATTTGGTCATACCCTCAGAAGACTACAAATAGAGATCAAAGAAATGGCAGAGAATCTAATAGAGAAACATAACGATCGATACATGCATGATGAAAAGGCAAATTCGAGAGGAAAAGAACAAAGGCCATGATTTAAAAAGAGGCATGGTCCAATACACGATAAAGCTGACATTCTATGTTCTTTACGGAATCAACAGAAGATAGACGCAATCTACTAATCTCTTATATTGTTCCGAAGATGAATACCAAAGTATATACTCTAGACAAGCGAACATGAACTATAAACAATAACAAAACTGCTAACGAATAAGGATGACAGGGGATTAGCAATATCGAAACAACAATGAAATTGCGAGTATAGGAATAAAAGAAGATCAAATTGCAATAAGCAATACTGCATATATAGGAGACAATGAAAAATAAATGGTTATAGGTGATCTATAAAGATAAAGTAGCGGCAATTATTTTTTCTTGAGCGCAATAATACACTCAGTGCACTCCTTTTATTCACTTTAATGTTACAAACACTTCATCAAAGTTAACAGCAGTATTTTATTGTCACATACATATTTGGCCAGTGCAGATACATATGTATGTATATGTATGTATGTAATTGGGTAAGAGTATAATTTTTGTTTATTTGTTGTCATAATACCGAGAAGGTAAGAATATTATATGAAATTATTATTTAAAGTATTTTGTAACACATATTGTAATACAACATTGGGTATGGTAATTATTACGAAAAAAGGTTTTAAAAAGGCTAACAAATAATAACAACAAAAAACAAAAAATAAAAATAAAACAAACACAAGTATGCCCATGTATAAAATGTATTTTCGTAATCAAAATTTTTCTTGTTCTATTCATTTCTTTTATTTTTTGTCCATTTTCATAAGTAATTTACCAAATATGTTGTTATAGCAATATTTATAAGGTAATATGAATTAATAGATACAAATAATGGCATAGAATATAAACTATTTTGTTGTTATAATATTTTACATCAGTTTCCCCCTTAAAGTCTGTTCGAAAATTCTAGGGCTTGCATTAAGAAATTGTTTCGAAAATTGATTTCAATAAGCTTTCTTTGGATTAAATTTAATGACAGATATTTAATCAATCATAGATTTTTTCAATGTCTTCATATATAGACATACATACATAACTGATCATTAAAAGGCAGAATTACGCCAGATTCTCACAAAACTTATGTTGTGCATGTTAATTTTATACATGAGAACAAACGATTTTCGGGAAAATGTTCATGGCAATTTTATTTACTTTCAGTCTTTTTGTTAGAAACTTGCTGAGAAGAAGTTGATGAAAAATATTTTTTTATATTTTTCTTTTTTGCTGGAAATGTCTGGACATAGGTTAGAAATGAGGCTTTTACAATACTCCCTACGGCCAATGTCATACACCAAGAGCGACAATAAGTATTCAAAAAAGATGAGTAGATTCGAGTCATACTAGTAATTTCTGATACTTACACTCATTCATACTTATTTTAATATCATACTCGTTCTGCTCATTTTCTAAGTTTGAAGTAGTCTTCATTCTCATACTTAACACTACGCATGATGTTTTTGATTCTATCTCCCATTACTCAACATATAAAAAGATCACAAAATAAGTATGACTCGCGTACGAACACTATTGTATTGTGTATTTGCTCTGTTTTGCTGCTCTTTGTTTTTTGCTTGTGTGTCTTTTTTATGAATGATTTGAATCACTCGAATCACTTATGAGCATTGCAAGTATTTTCCTAAATTTATGAATCTGAATGAGTAGGCAAATGAATCAAACATATTTTCGAATTTTATGAGTTCGATGTAAGCGTTGTACTCATACTCATTGCAGTGTGTACTTAGAAATCAATGTTGGATGAGTAAGGAATGCCATCAGAGTAGTTAAATTTCAAAACTGTTGACTCACTCATGCTCAAAATTTCATGAGTACTTATGATAGCGAAAAAGGATTCAACTGCTGATTTCTGATATGCAAAAATTAAAAAAATATGAAGTGTAACGAAGCCTGTACTTTGTTCATTTTACCCTACAGTTCATCTATTGTTAGAAAGCATAAAGTATCGTAATATATACCATCTAATATAAAAAGGGAATCAGACTTATTAAGGCCCTAGAGTTTAGTGTTGTTAGGACTGAGTCATTATTCTAAGATAAACAGAACGGAAATCCTTGCTGAGAGTGAAGCAGCTTGAGAGACTTTATCTGCCATCGAATCCAATCTTCTGTTGGCATGTTCTCAACAAAAATTGTGTAATTCTTTGCCAAAGTGAAGGGATCTCTGCATTGCTCTTTCCTTTCCTTATGCTTATTTGGCTACCGTATAGATTTTAGAACAACAGAAACTTATTTAATTAATCATCAGAACGGTTTAGTAACGTTTACAACCTAATTCACCCATGTTGTGTGCGTTATTTTATACGTGAATGGCAGGACATTCAATATAAAGTTGACTCCAAACGAACAGATTATTGAGAAACTTTCAATTGCCATTTTATTTACTCTCAAAGTGTTTCTCAGAAGTTGGCTGAGAGAAAGTTAACGAAGTATTTTTTTCTGAGCAAGGGTTTGAAGTACGGGGTCTTGTCTACTAAGCAAACACACTACCAACAACTAGTGTGTTGGTTTATTATACGTAAGGCCACGATTCAAAATATGAAAAAGTATTTCTTTGGAGACTTCCTCTCGGCAGATTTCTGGCAAAAACTCTAAGAATAAATAAAATTGCCATGAAATGGTCCTCAAAAATAATGGCGGCTTAACTATACAGAATTATGTTCACAGACGTACTACGTACGACTATCTTTATACCCATTATTGCAGCCTGAATCGTTGTACACTAAATGTATAGTTTTAAAGGACAATCTTATATTAAGGCGTTCTGAAAAGATAACAACATGCGACATTGAATTCGTGAGTTAGAATTTGTATTATATCTCTCCGAGGAGTGTACAATATTCCTAAAGTCGGAGGAAGTATGTAGTAGTAAGTGATGTGTTGGCTTATTAGACGTAAGGCCACTGTTCAAATACGATCGAAAATTTAAATATTGATTTCTGTCGTTCGGAGTCGACTTTAAATTGTAGCTCTCTCCATTCATGTATTAAATTAACACACACAATATAGGTAATGTATGAAGCTAAGTTGTAATCCAATCTTGGGGATAGTAAAGACCAATTATGTCATGTGGGAAGGAGTAAAAATCTAAGAAAAAACATAATTTTTCGCATAATTTGAATGCGGGCCCTCTTGACGCTTTATTTTATGGCTTTGCATGTTGAAAAGATACTCAAGGTAAACTAAATTCATTCATCGGCTCTCATGACTGTAATTTTATTGAAACTTTACTTGACATTTCATCTAACTGCATGTGATATATTATAAGCAATTATTCGCCTTGATATTGTGCTCAACGAAAGTTTCAAGATTTTCCAAATATTTCCTGAATATTGCCAGAATAATCATACGACATTTGATTTCATGAATTTATTATTTGCGATGTAGTTTTTATTTGGAAGTTTATTGTATAACTTTAAGCATTTAAACTCTTTATACATGAAATAAAGTTTTTAATAAAAGAGCACAGCCAAAGTCTTTTCCAAAACCATCAATAATTAATGTTGTATGGCAAGAGTATGAATCATAAGGTAGGTAGTCATGTGTTTACCCGAAAGGTATTTCGGTTTTTATATTTTAATTGTGAATTCTTTCGTTTTTTCTTTTTTTATTTGTTTTCTTTGCTTTGCACGACCATTTATATATTTTGGCCTTCTCTTCTTTGCCTTTGACTGTTCTACATGTTATTGTTGTGCTTTTTATGCTTTTTTCCCCCCGTACTCTAAAGGTGGGTTTTGTTTGGGTTTGTTTTTCATTTTGTCGTATGCCTTGTTGCTGCTGCTGTTTCATTTTTTTTTAATTTTAAATGTAATGGAACCACACAATTTGTCATTTTTGTTGTTGTTGTTATGTGTGTATGCAAGTGTGTGAGTATGTTTTTTTGTTTTTGTTCTACTCTCACTCTCTTTTTGGGTTTTTTTTTGTTTTTTCAGAAGACAAAAAGCTTACATCCACATAAATTGTCAAGCCATTCATCTTGGAAATAATGTTGTAATTTGTTGTTTTGTACACACCGGAAAGGAAACCAACTCCCATAAAAGTGGCGACAAAGTGTTTATTTTTAAAAAATCAACAGCAACCAACAAAAAAAAAAACGATAGAAAAAGGCTTTTTTTTCTCATCATATGAGCACAAATACATACATACACACACCATGTATATCGTATGTAAGTGTGAATTTGTTTTTGTGTTTTTTTATTGTTGTATACATGTTTACTTGGACATATCATATGGGCACACGTTTAATCCCCTTCTATGTAGTATGGAGAATGTTTCTGTGTTTGTTTATAAGTCTGTACGATTTTTTTAAAGTACGTACCGTATATACATACATACAGACAAACATGATCCTTAAAATAATTTTTTGGCTACTCATTCAAACTCACCAATATGAACCAACTGTTTGCTCTCATTTCTGTTCGGCACTGCTCTGCATGTATTCTCTCATGAAGACAGAGAAATAGAAAGAAGAGCCGACAAGTTATTGTGTGAAATGTGTCATTTGTTACAGAAGTAAACAAACAAACAAACAAACGTACTCTCACACACACACACTCACATACACATCTGTTTATTGTTAAAAATGTTTGTTTATTCGCATACACAAAACTAAATGTACAATAACAACACATACACATACACATACACATATTTAGCCTTATGCTCTCATATAAATTCATGCAATTCAATATGTGTGAGTGTGTGTGTGTATGTGTGCAAGTTTATTTCATGTTTTTCCTCCTATTTTGAGTTCTTTAGTTTAACCCCCACCCTTTCTCCGCTCTCTCCCTCTCTCTCTCTCTCTCATCCCTCTCTGCGTCCGTTCAGTCATGGTGTTCTGTTGTGTTTAAATATTGTGGTATGATGCCATTTAGTAGTCTCTTGGTTGTTGACCATTTACTAAACTAACACAATTTTACCACTTTTCTCACACTTAAACACACGTATCGCTACGTATCTGTATAAACACAGCTTGTATATTTGCGCACAATTAATTATTATAATGCACCACCACAACCAGTTCTAACATTTATACAAAACATACCATGCTCGTGATATAAAACAAACATACATACACAAACAGCCGAATAAACATACATGGACTTAAGCCCCTAGAGTTATTGTCCATGAGGTAGTTAAAAATAGTGTGAGCGAGAATATTTTCGACTATTTTTCGAAATGAAAAAAAATTTTCTAAAAAAAGCAAAAATTAACAAAAAATTTTGCGGGAATTTTTGGTATTCCGAGATAAACACTAGACCCCGTATTTTTTGGGTAATTTTATGTAGGCACAATGCCTATTTATAGGTTATTGTGTATTTAGAGAACTTTTGCAACTGAAATCTTTAAACCTGATCATAATAATATTCTGCTCTTAATCACTAACAAGAGGATTGACGGGGAAAACTAGGCCAAAATCTAATAAAAAAGAATTTTTTAAAGAAAGTGGTGCTGGCATGGATTATGATTTACGAAGACATCAAACAATAGAATAAAATAGATATTGAATGTATATAGCAACTATGGAACGAATTGAAGACGTAGTAGTCTAGTAGGTACTGTGTTCCTTTCAGCAGATTTCGTTAAACAACTCTGAGAGTAAACAATTATATTGCCATGATAAGCTTTCAGTCGATTTTTAAACTATAGATTCCGCCACTCATGTATAAAACTAACACACACAATGTAAGGGATGTGAAGAAACTAGGTAGTAATCTTGAATAAAGCCTCAAAAAAAAACCGATGAAAAGGTGGCTCATTGTACAATATCAGAAAAAGAATAAGAGAGTGATTGAAGCATTATGTGTTTCACAGAACTGTTATAGAGCAGAGATGTTTCCGACTTCACGCCTCTGGGCGACTTGATAGTAATACATATCCGATTATTGGCCAGTTGGAAATCATGGCATATATGGCTATACTAAGGCACATTGACTTCTTAAGGTAGTTTATAACTTAATTGCCAGATGTTCACTAATGAGAGACTAGCAAGTCAATGCGTGGCATTCTTATGAGTAAAAAGCTGCAATTCTCTCTAGTTCCGAGGTTCTTTTGTTTGAAAAATTAGAATTTCTAAAATGGGCAATACTAGAAAACTAATATTGGCAGAAGATTTGGAACCAGAGTGAAATATTAAAAACACCATGCTCTTAATTCCACTTGAACTGAAAACAAAGTAGTGGACATAGCACCTACTATATGAGCCCTTACATAGTGAAGTAAATTCGGAAATAGTAACAGAATATCTAGCGAAGATAATCAGCTGAATAGGAGAAACTGGATTTCACTCTGCTGGGTCCCAGATCATGTAAGAATTCGTAGGCAGATTACCTTGCGGAGATGGGAGTTTTCACACCACGAAAGCAGCAAAAAAACTTTCTCTTCTCTTCTTCGTGGAGAAGAGACGTTTGGAAGG
>QOCX01001964.1:0-15477 GCA_005959815.1 Sarcophaga bullata | reverse complement strand
ATTTAATATATTGAAATTTTTATCGATTTCGGCTATATTTATTATATATTGAAGTTAGATATCTTGCATCTTGTATTATTATTTTTCTTTATATTTAAAGTTATTATTGGCGTCGATTATTTTCAGAAAGATTATAGCATTTCCTTTGAAATATTTGATATATTTTATTTGAAAATTGGTTATGATTAAAAATAATTTAAAATTAATTGTATTTGGTATATTATGTGTAATATTGAAATTATTATTACCGCTTTTGGGTATCTTATATATTTTGAAATTATTTATAATTTGTTTGATAATTAAATTAAAAAAATATGGGTTTTATTTTGGCTGTTATCTTTCTTTTAATATTTAAAAAAAAAATGATCTACTTTTGATAATTTGTCAATGTTTAATTTGGAAATAGTTAATTTTATGTAATTTTAAAATTTTATATAATGCATTTATATTTATTTTAACATATTTAATTATTTTGTGTTTTATTATCTATTATGGATAACGATATGATCGTTTAAAACTTAAATAAAAATTTATTAATTTGGTGTGTTTTTAAAATTCTTAAATGACCTTCGCTGTTTTTTGTTTCAAATTTTTAAGAAAGATAATTTTATTCGTTTTGGAATTTTTAATAAATTTAATTTGAAAATTAAATATAAATTAAAATAATTTAGTATTTTTATATACATTCTCTTTTCGCATATTATTTAATATAATGAAATTATTATAATCGCTTTTAGATATGTTATACAAATTATTCTCGAAGGATGTTGCTTTGTCGATTATATGTATGTATGTACTACGTATATTATATTTTGTTATGTTTGTATGTACTATGTATATTATAATTTTGTTGTCTTAAAGCAGTGTTATCTATAAATATTTAACGAAAGATTGTAATTTTCAATTTTTATAATTTTTATGAATTAATACCGAAGGAATGTGAAATTTTAAATATTTTACGTTTTTATAATTTTTTAACTCAAATATTTATTTATAGATAAAATGATAAATGTTGCATTTAGATGTGTTTTAGTTTTCATTAATTAATCAAAAATTTTGATATTTTGCATTTGTAAAGTTATGAAAACATTGTTTAATTTAAAGAAACGAATGAAGATTTTCTCATTAAATATGAAATTCCATAAAGTTGTTCAAAAATATACAGTTCGCAAATTGTTGAAATCTTTGATTATTCTAATAAAATTTGAAGATGTGTAAACATATTATTGGAGGGAAAAAAAAGAAAAAAAACGAGAAGAATAATACCGCAGACGTTATTAGAAGTTGAATTAAAAAATTCTTTTTAGATTGCAGATTGGTGTTGATTGAAGAAAATATTAAATGAAGGAACAGGAGAGGGTTTTAATTGTGATTGCGTTTCCCATCAAGACGACGAACATAGATTATAGAATATGTAATTCAAAAATGTAATTCGAAAAAATAAATAAATATACATTGAAGAAGATTTAATAACAAGAAAAGAAAATATGTATGTTGAGTTGAGTTGAATTAAACCTGAAAATGTTATGTAAAATATATACAAAATATTTACGATATTGTTTGCAACAAATCCTTTCCTTGCTGTTCGTTGAAATCTAAGACGTTGTATATTTAAAACAGTGCTGCAGCTTGATTTTGATTTTGGTCTTTTGCTAAAGAAAAGTATATTTATTTTATAAACAAAAATGTTGATCAAATACTTATGCTGAAATGTTGAATGACAATATTAAAGGTGTTCGTTGATAAATGGTTGGCTAGTGGTAATGATGAGATGAGTAGAATTTTCTTTGATTGAAGTACTTATCTTGAAGAAGTCATTTTAAATTTAGCAACGTGTTGATATCCGTGTTGAAAATTGTTTGAAATATAGTGTTGATTGTTGAAAATGATGGATTTAAGTTGGAGATCCTTTAAAAGGTTTTGGTGCATGGTGGCTATGTGTTGAACTGAAGAAATTTGATCCAAGTTGACACATTGATGTTTCGCTTAAAAGTTTATTAGACAACGACGTATTCGAAATACTAAAATTTCAAGGTTCGAAAAATTATATTTGGAAATAAGGATGAAATTTTACAAAGATAAATAAATAGAAATTTATAACTCACGACTCAAAATATACTTCTATTTGTAGAAAACACTAGAGAACATGGCACGCAAATTAGATGGAACACTTTTCAACATCTTTAACTTATTTTATCATTGAAAACACAATTTGGGCATATAGCACTTTTTTAAATAATTGAAATTTTTCTTTATGTGACTATTAGAAATTGCTTTTCAAGCTTATAAAAACAATTATAATCTCTTCAACAAAATTTAAGGCACTTAAACATTGAAATTGGACTTCTAATTTTCAATTGGAATTTTTCACACACATTTTTGACATTTTCCTTTTTTAAAAACATTTCGGGATGCCCATTAGGGTATACTTTTTGAAACGCTGTAAAAAATTATAACAAGGACTGGTGCAATTTCACTTAATTCTTTGGGAAGAAACACTCTCCATCAATAACAATACCAATATAAAATGATGAACTTTTTACAGTTGCAGATGAATGAGGAACATTATGTTGTATTTTGATTATTAAATTAACCATGTCTCTTCATTGCGAAACATTTTAGTATGCATTTAGAATTTCTTCTTTATTTCTTTTTATTTTGATTTCTTTTCCTTTGACTTGTTATAATTGGAGACATTTTTTTTTTTTGAATATTTTAAATTTAATATTGATATTTCATTAGCTTCGATTCACAATTGAAATAATACTTTGTTAAAACATTACTTTATCAGAATACTTTAATACTTTTATGAATTTCGTACTGATAATACTTTCGATTCAGATTTTTCAACATCATTTCTATATTTGAATTACTTTGTTTTACTTTATTTACATGATTTGAAGACTTTTTTGGATATTCGTCTTTTTTTTTTATGTACTTTATAAATTTTTCGAATTTTAGATGATTATTATGCTTGTTGTATTATGCTTTGTTGAATATTTAATTTTTAACATTATTTCTTCTTTAATTTCTTTTTCCATTTGCTGATTTCATTTTTTAATATTTGATACTTTTTAAATTTCAAAACTTACTTTCAATACATTGTATCGAAGTAAGACTTACGATTTATGGATGTAAATCGTTTCAGATATTTTATTACATTTTGATTTGTTGTTGTGAACTTTTGATGATAAACTTTATTTTGTAAATACATATGTATCTATACATACAATATTGAAATAGAACTTTGAAGGTTGGCTTTCAGCATTTTTAGAACAAAAATATTTCAAGCTTTCATTATGATACACTTCATTCACATTCATTGTAGTAAAAGGTGATTTGGATATTGGACTTTAACACTCACATCTTAATTTCTTTTCTAGAAATCTTATTTTGGAAGCTTTTAATTTCATTTCGAACATTTTTATTTCGTTATATTGATAACTTTAATCAGAAGATAATAGATTTTTCATAATAGCGCGATAAATAAAAACTTCTTATGTAACTTTTACAATTGAAAGGTTGTGTAAACATACTTTAAAAATAGGAAAACTTTTTTTTTTCGAAACTTTCTTCTAACGTATTGATTAATTGCACAGATAAATTTTAACAAAGGATGCAGATAGGAATATTTCATATTCAAATATTGTAGACAGCTAAATTGATTTGTTATCACAAAGCTTTTAGATTTTAAACTTTTCGTGTATTCATTTTAATGATTATAGTTGAACAAAATTTTATTTTGTTTATTAAGTATGCTGGTGTATTAGCTTCTTTTCTTTTCTTAAGTTCTAAATCTCAGTATCTAGAGGACTGAAAACAATAGGTGGACAACAAAGTGTCTTGTTAGAATTTGAAATTCTTCTTGATAATTGTCAAACTAAGTTGAACTTACATTTAAAATCTGCTTGAGTTCGCTGGTATTGCTAAATTTTCAGAACAAACATAGAACCTTTCTAGACTATGACCAGTTGTTGAATAAGTTATGTTGTGATGTAAAATGTTGATTGTTTGAATAATTATTTGTCGAAAGTGTTGAATGCGTTTGTCAGGCCTTGATTGGTTTAATACGCAGTCTGAAGACTAGTGTTGATTCGTGTTGCATGTACATACATTACATATTTTCGAAGATTTTCTTGATGTGTAAGTAGCATTGCTGTATAGAAATTATCAAATGTTGTAAGTGCAGGACTGTGTTGTTGAGTAGGAAATTTGACTCCGTCTTATGTTGTTACAATAAATTTAGATTGCTGAGGGGGAAGGAGCTATGTTGTCTAATGTAGAAATTAATATAAGAAAATATATTGGTGCAGTATGTGTTTTTCAGTGTTGAAATGCTATAAAATTATTATGGATAGCTTGAAATATATGCAGGATAGAAGGCTGTTAAAAATATAGAATTCAAATATTATGATGTTAAGTAGCAACAGATGTTGTTTAAAGATGTTGTAGGTGGTGATTTTTAAGTTGTTGAGGAAGACTGAAGCATTTAATAGATGGTGATTGGTGAATAAAGGTGAATATATAGGTGGGCGAAGGTAGTTTCTTAAAATTGATGCAGCAGCACATTTTTTTTATACATTTTGGTTGTAGAAAGTAATTTATTGGTTGAATTTCTTTTTTGAATGCTGTATTCTGGATATTGAGGCATGTTGTTGTTGAAGAGTTTAATTTTGATGGTATCTAGGGCTAGAATTGAAATTCATTTTCGAATAATATATGAGGTTGTGTGTTAAATTTTACTGTTGACGAAGTACAAGATGTATACTTGCATTTAATTTATGCGATGAAATTGTAGAAATTTTACCTAAAGTCGAGAAATTTTTTAAAATCTAAAGCCATTTAAAAAAGAAAATATAGGTTTTCCAGAAAGTATTACATTAAAAATTGGATTTCTTACTGATGTTTTGCATGTATTATTGAAGAGCTTGTAATGGTGATTACTTTGGAGGAGTTAATAAGCTGAAAAAAATATTTCTTGAGCTGCAAACAGTTTTCTTATTAATTGTTGAGAAAGATGGAACGTAAAAATGTTTTTAATATGTTCATGTTGAATGTATTAATATTGGAGTGTAAACTGGGAAGCTGTAAAAATTTTTGAAGATTTTCTGTTCAAGACGCAAAATCGTGTAATTTTGGTGTATTCGTAAGTGGACACATTAACTTCGTGCTAATTTAAAAAAAAAATCTGTAAAAAGGTTTCTTTTGTGAAGGAAAGAAAAAGATAATCAAGGATCATATGTTTACTAACAATATATTCATTACTCAATAATGCATTGCAAGATATATAAAAATGTATTCAGGTTTCCCAACAATTCCTGTATGTATGTATTCATAACCTTTTGATATTTTGTTTCAGAATTATTATCGGAATTATATGTTTATTGCTTAATACGACACATTTTATTTTTCTTTTCATGCAACATTTTTCTATTTAAACAAAAGAACTTCGTGATATGTATAATATGTTATATAAATAGTTGGGTAGTGATAGCATAATAGTGCTAGTTTTTGGTTAAATTTTCATTTTGAAACCCTAATATTTGTTATAAAACAAAATTTGTTTAACAAATAACTCAAATGAAGAAATTTTTTGTTTAGATGTTAATATCGATTGGAAGTATTTGATATTTGTTTAAAAACATAAAATTGTGAGAAATTCAATTTTAGGTTAAGAGCAGCATTTTGCTGATAATGAATTTTAATATTCTAATAGTTGTTTTCTTTTAATTTGTGTTGTATTTTCGCTTTAATTTTTTGTTTACAAGAAGGTCGTAAAAATTGGAATATAATTTATAATTGTATTGTAATTTATAATTTTGGTTTTTATATTTAACTTTTATAGGATAAGGTTAAATTATAAATAATAAAAAAATATTTAATAATTGTATTTTTATTTTTTTACGTTTATTTATTTATTTTTCTTTTCAATTCTTTTTTTATATTTTTCTTTTTAATTTTTTATTCTTTTACTATTTTTTCTTTATTCTTTAGTAAATTTTTTAATCTTTTTTACCTTTTATTTATTTATTTTTATTTCCCATCGTTGTTATTTATTCTTTTTTTTTATAATTTCTTAAGTTTCCCTCCCAGTCATTTAATTTTTTAAAGTTATTTTTCTTTATGTAATATTTTTATTTTGTTTTTATTTTTTCCCATTTTTAAATTAATAGAAATAAAATAATATATAGAGTAAAAAGGCATTAAGAAAATAATTTTTCAAATAATGAAATATGGTCTTGAACTTGTCAATAAATTATATTCGAATTTATATAATTTTACCATAAATAAAATTGATTTGTGTCTTGAAAAAAATTCGAAAGTTTTGTTATAATTTTCGTTTAGTGATTTAAAAAATATATGTTTCAAAATATTTAAAATTTCACGTGTAATTAATTAAATTTAAATAAATTTATAAATTAATAGTATAAAAATTATTGGATGGTTTTTATTATTCTTGTTCTTGTTTTTAAGTTTTTGTAGAATATTTATTGAATTGTTTGAATTCGAAAATTAGATGTTTGATTTAATTTAGCATAATTTTAAATTAGACATTGACCATTATTGGGTTTGTAAAATATTTATTAAATTATTTAAATTCGAAAATTGAAAATTGTTTTAATTTTGCATAATTTTTAAATTGAATTGAATTATTCCATTATTGGGTTCGATTTTAATTATTTTCAGTGAAATGTAATACATTTTTATGTTTAAGAATTTTTTGTTTGTTTTTGTATTTGTTTTATAAATGTTATTATATCTTAGTGGCTTGAAATTCTTTTTTATTGTATGAAATTGTATTATAAATTCCTTCTTAATATATTTTGTATAAAATTGTTATATGGCTTTCTTTACTTATGTTATTTAAAAATAATTTTTGTACTTATTATGTGTATATTGTTATCATTCTTCATGTTTTATATTGTGAAAATCTTGTTTATACTCTTTAGCGCTTTTAGTCAATTTTAACAAAACCCTTATGAATTCGCAAAATAAATTGTTTTCAGACCTTGTTTCCGCATTAAAAAAAAAGTAATCATTCGCAACGCAATTAAAGAATATTTATTATTATTTGTTTATTTATTTACCGCATTTATTGTATTCGTGTATTAAATGTTCCCTTTGTGTTTTAATATTTTTCATTTTATATCATTCGCAACGTATTTAATTTTCAGATATTTTGTTTTATATCATATCATATCGCAATGGTGACAAACTGTTTTTGAAAATAACCCATTTTATAATATTCGCAACGCAATTCGCAATAAAACTTTTTAAACGCATTTGAAAGATTATATTTTTAATTTTTAACTCATTTCAACGCCATATTGATGGAACTCATTTCAACAAAATTCTATTCTTAATAAAATATCAAATTTTCAGATTCTGAGTTTCGCAACCATTTACGCTTGATTCGAACCATACATATTCGCTAAATATGATGCTTCTATTATTCAATTTAACGCCCACCTATACATACTTTTTGAACGCTTTATACCTGACAGTTTTAATTAATTAACGCAATAATGGTTTTTATTATATTTTTTAATGTTATTGTCTTTTTTCGCTTCTTGTAATTGTAATTGATTCGCAAAGTAATTTCTCAAACGTAATCTTCTACTAAATTCTCAGACTTTTGTTATATTTTATACGCAAATAAATTGCATTATTTTTGTCGCTTTAACGCTTTATATTTAACGCAATGAGAGTTCTATTTGGGATTTGTTTTTCATTGTTTTTATATTCGTGTCAACATTATTTCTTTAACGCATTGTTTCTTTAAATTAATATTCAATGTAATACATGTATTAACGCTGTATATTATTATTAACTTTTTGTTTTTAAAGTACCATTTTACGGTTTGAAAGAGTATTCATTTTACCATCATTTAACATTATTTGTTTAATAGTTTAATCATTTGGTTCATTCGATTTTATAGTTTTAAACGATTCGATCAAGAAAAATAAAAAGTTTTATGAGAAGTGTAGAAAAGCCAGCCCCTTTAATTACATTGAATTTTTATTGAATCGGAATATAATTTGGTGAACAACTAGACTATTATTTTAAAATATTTTATTTTTGTTTGCGAAATATACCATGTGTGGATAAAAATAAAAATTTTGAAAAAATACTAGGCAAAGGAAATCATAAGGAAAATATTGTAGCAAAGAAATAGTTTAAAAAATATGTGGTTTTTAAAGAAACAAAAATTATTTGATTATCTAACGTAAGAGTAGAGTAGTAGTAGGTTCGAATAAAATTATTTAAAAGTTTCAAATATTTGCAAAATATAAATAATTGTAGAAAAATAATTGTTTTTGTTATTGTTGTTGATAACATTACAAATAAAATGCATAATTTCTAAGTAATTGTTTAAATACGTAGAGTGATTAAGTAAAATATTTGTTAAAAGTATTTTAATAAATTAATTAGAAAATAATTAGCGTCTGTAAGAATAATTATGTAATTTAAATTGCATGAAAATTAGAATACATGAAATAAATTCATACTTTTGATTCTAGTTTAGCTTAATTATTCACTTTTTAAAGTAGAAAAATAATTAAATTTTCTTGTAAGAAATAAGTCATGGATACAAAGATCTCAGATAACAGAACCATTATATAAAAGAACATATAAAACTGTTTTAATAAACACATTAAGAACTTATTGCGTAGTACTATTATTATCTTATAAGGGAGGAGAGCGCAGATTTGTATAAAATATGTCATGACAATAACATAAATTGATCTAACGATTATATGTTTGCATTTCATTGTACAAAATTCATTTAATTTTGGTTTATCAGTTTTAGATACAGTGGATATTTTGAATTTATACATTCTTCTTTAGTACTTTTTTACAGATCAATTATACAATTTTTAGAATTTTGTTAAGCGTTTAACATGTTTTTAAATCTCTTGGATTTTCCATACAAGGATTATAAACTTAAGAAGTCATACACATAAATTTACAATCAAATATCTTTGTGGATATATATTTTTGGAAACGTATACGAGTAAATACAAGTAGATTTTAAATTAGCCTTTTTTTCTCGACTCTAGAAAATGTTTATGGTAAATACGTAGACTTAACAGTTGTTTTATATTAAATAATTTATTTAATTGAAAGTTTTAGTGTACTTAATGAATATAGCGAAATAACAGTTTCTAAATGGGCAATAGACTGAACATTTCAAATACTAACTTTTTGATTTGGACACTTAGTGAAAAGCTTTTCAATAAAAGTATTAAGAAAATGATTTTAAAACTAATGAATTTTATAACCATAAAAAATAAATGATTTTTATACAATCTTATACTAAAGCTTGGTAATGTATTTATAATAAATCCATTTAAACGGATAAGTTGTTAACGTTATGAAATAAAATCTATTTAATTTGAAAATTTATTGAGAAATTTCTAATACAAAGATTAACTCAAACTTAAAGGATATATGTACATAACATATTATAGAAAGTATTCACTTCATAAGTTGAAATTTTAAATTTTGAAAACATTTTCTGTTCATTTTGCAGGTGCTATCGATGTATTTTAACGATATTAAAATGTTGAAATGATGGCCGCTGATATTGTGTTATTTTGGATATACTTATTTGCTTGCTGACTAATGGAAATAGTTTCATATTGTACATACGTATTTATAAACATTTTTATAAGAAAAATTTTATCGATTATTCTAACATATCTAAGTAAATATTTTTACTATATTTAACACAACTATACAATTAAATTTAATTAGTATATGAGGGCGGGACAATATGTTCATACATAATATTTGAAAGAAATTTATAGTCAATATTAGAAGTGAAATTATTATGAATTAAGGCGGCTATTTCTACAGGCCTTATTATACAAGATTAATAAATTAATTATAAAATTTATTGAAATTATGCTACTTTTAGAAATACGGACTTAGAGCAACGACACAATAATGCGTTGGCCTTTTATAAAACTATCGTTTAAGGATATTTATAGATTATATATGTACATACGTATATCTATGTGCGTATATTACGACAAAAATTCTTATCTCTTTAGAGAATTGGCAATAGTGTAGTTATATTTAACATAAGTTTTTAAAAGATTAAATGCATAAATTGCTTTAAAAAATACCATAATTAGTAAAACATATCAATTTCATTAAGAAAAAAAAAAAAAAAGATTAAGACAATATTAACTGAACAAAATATATTATAAAAAAGAAATATTGAAACATAAAAAATTCAAATCAATCAATTCGTACAATAATTAAATTTCATATAATAACAGCGAAAATAATTTATATTCGGTTTGAAAACCCTTACTCAGTGTTACATCAAAATCGTTTGCAATTTTTTTTTTTACATTTTTTGTAAGAAAAACAATTTCTGGTCAATTACTCTGAAATAACATTGGTTTGGAGTAAATATCTTAAATCTTGCTTACAATTTATAATTTACAAACTTCAGATGAATGGTTATTACTAAATTATTTGTGCTTGGACAAGTATTTGAATTTGAATAATTCTTCTCTCTATATATATAGATTTAGACGCAGGGAATATATTTGAAATTGGTGAATACATTTAAACTCTCTTAGTTCATTATTATTATACATCACTACACAAGAAGTTGAATTTGTTATAGAAAAATATATTTTAAAATAATTTACAAAACAATAAAACAAAAATGATTTTTACTACTTATATTATTGCAATTCTGGTACAATTTATAAACTTTTTAAACAGCATGTAGAGTAATAGTTTCTTTTTTTTTTTTTATAAGTATATGACGAATATGTATTATACGAATATCTATAGAAAAATGTGTATACGAAAACCCCATTGAGTGTTAGAAAATGGTTTGTTTACAAGAATGTATTTAAATAGACATCGAAACATTAAATATATGTAGTAGTAGTAGTGCGCTATATTAGATAGTATATAGTATATTCGGAAATAACAAATTTGCAGTTCAATATTGTATTAAAACATTTGGGCTACAAAAGGCCATGGGGTTCGCTACAAATTTAACAATTCAAAAAGCGACAGCAGGACACAGAAAGTGTTATAAGATTTTATTTTTAACCAATAACCTTAAATGAAATGGTATCGAGTGAATATTTATTTTAATCCATTATAACAAATTTCATTTCGCATGAGAATGAGGTTGGTTGGTTATATTATTATTTGTATTATATAAAGTATACATAATGTGCTTAGAAGTGTTTTTTTTTAAATATATATATATATATATAATATATATATATAAACTGTCATATTATACAAAATTTTGCAGAGAGATTGTTTTGGTTTTTATCTATAAATTGTTATATTTCAGGCAACAAAATGTGGTAGAAATAAGAGCTTGAATGGTTTAGTTTTTTTTACAAATATTAAAAATTTTCTATAAACACATAGAAGAGTTTGTAACAACAAAATACATTAAATATTGTTTTAGAATAGCAAATGGTTTACTCGAAAACATGTAAATAAATAAATAAAATTAAAAAAAAAATAAATTAAAAAAATAACAATATCAAATCAACAAAAATAACGGAAAATCTTTTTATATTATATAAAATATAATATAAGACATTGTTGGTTCCCTTAATGACAATTGTCAAATTTTTAAATCATGTTTGCAATTTGCAAATACAAAAAAAAAAAAGGAAAAAAGAACACAAAATAGATATTAAATAACATTTAACCGCTTAAAAAGAAAATTATTTTAAATACATAACATTTCAACAATACGAGAAATTATTTAAAAATCATATTCAATTCATAGTTTATTATATTTTGGTTTAGAAGAGGTAAAAATAAATATGGTATGTATATTATATTTCTATGGTACAAACTTATTTTTGTTAATGTTTATATTATAATTTATTACTTCAACATTCATTTCATCAAATGCAGTCTTTTAAAAAATTAAGCTTTATTTGGGGTTTAATTTGTTGGTAGTCATTTAATTTAAATACGTTTTCGATTTCTAAAGAAACATTAAGAAAAACAATAGAAGAACATAAGATTAAATAGAAAGCATATTAAGCTTTTATGTCGGAAATAATATATTAAAATTCATCTAAAAACCATTCCATAATTGTACGCAGATTAATTTTGGAACTATTCCAAATAAGCATTAAGAAATAAATTATTAAAAAAAAAATAAATAATTCTCGGCTTCTTAAAAAAAAAATATGTAATATAACAAAAACCTAAAACCTCTTTACAGGCATAACTATCTTATATAAATGTTTCAGATCATGTTATTTAAATAATCTAATTAGAGAAAAATATAAGTTGGTATCATCTTGATTTTAATTTTTTGTACATGATTGAAGCTTTTAATACTTTTTAATTTTTAACCAGCTGAATATTTTAAGTTTGGTATAGTTTCATAATTTTAAATGTTCTATTTAATTCTATTGTTTGATGTCGAGCATAATTACATAAATTCTTCACATATTACTAATTACTACACCTTTTCAATTCTTCAATTAGGAACAAAACCGTTAAACCCATTATGGCAAATATTGAAATATTTGAACCATTCGTTAATTCAAAAACTTTCGTTCATTTATCGCATACATAATTTCTCTAGTACATGTTTTGCAACTCGCTTCATCATACAAAATACAACCAACTCTTTAGGCACCCAATACTTGTTTCGCCTTATCGCTTACAAATTCGTGAAAAAAAATACTCAGACAATTAATTCATTATTTCATTAATTAATTCATTACTTTCAAACATTTGGAACATAAACATACTTCACACGCATTTCTCTTAACACACTATATTCTCGCAAGTATAAATTCGCACGCGCCAACATTATCGCTATGCTACACATACTCCATATACAACATACTGCACAAACTCTTCTCTCATACAACAATAGATATTCTACACAAAGCGCATTATATACATACATATGTTAGGTATCATATTTTCGAATTAGAACTAAGCAAGCAAAATATTCTCCCACTTTTAAATTTATTTCTCTTCAAAGTATTCACACTCTTTTCTTTTCTTTTCGCATACCGTTGGTATATATATTTACACCCATTTCAGTCATACGCATGGCATTTTTTACACATTTTGTGTAGACATATAGTGTGGCGTGTCATTCAACAAATTTAATGTACAATTTATTCTTTTTTCAATATCTCGAACGAAACATATTGAAATCGCAAAAGTGCAATCATAAAGCAAATTCCTGCCTTCCTTTGGATTATTTCATGAAACTATCGCATTGTTTGTGGGAGTGAGATAATAAAATGATTGAAATAGCGTCTTAATATGCCAAGTTTTAAATGGAACAGTGTGTGGTGGGGTAAAATATTAATAGTTTAAAATCAAACACACACAACACCTGAACAGACCTTTTTCTCTCTCGCTTATTACACTCATATATCACAACACCACACCATATGATAAAAAAAAATCATACACACAAATGTTGAAGTAATATACAATATAGATTTATCATGATTAAAAAATGCACTCAAACATAAAATTTGCTAAAGTTACACGCCCACAATCATACAATTTGAACACACGCCCCTTTATACACTCTCTCATTACTAAAAAAAACATATTTCTCACAAAAAAAAAAAAATACACGCATTTCATCATACTGTCTTTAAATTCTCATTTCGTCTCCTCATTATATTTTTGTAATGGTTTTAAAAGTAAAAACACAAAATTGTGGCCAAAAATGTTAATAGCAAAATTTAACAAAAACTCGTTCAAACATTTCAACACAAAAAAGTCATAGAAAATTAACATTCAATATTCAAATTAAAAATTTCAAAATAAAAACATTCGAAGAAAATTGTTATTCAAGCAACAAAAACGAGAACTTTTCATTCAACAACAGTGGGCGGGGGGGCTAATAAGCTAATTGAAATTCGGCTTTTTTCATACATACTTTCTTATTACGCAGTTAATTTCGTTTAACGCATTTTGACGCTTTTTTTTTAGTAAAACTGTAATCTAGTAACACACATAATACTATCTTATACATGAAGATAACGCATGAAATAACGAAGATTTCTTAGTTATACCGCAATTTTTAACGTTTTGTAATAATTCTACGCATTTTATAATACTAATGATATACCTGTTATATCGCATTATTATTTCTATTTACACATACTCTCTATTTCCGCAGCTATTTTCTCTAAACGCATTTTGACGCTTTGTTTTAGTAAAACTATAAATTATTTTTTGTATTACATCTCATACACAATTCTAGTAACGCATCTATATCAGGATATTCATTTATTCAATAATATCGGAAGTTTTCTTGAACGCAATTTACTAATTATTTAATTCTGTTATAATTAATGTTATAGAAGTGCCGCAATTATTATACAATACTAATATTATTATAACCAAGTTGTACCGCAAAATTTTCAAAATTTTATACTTTCATACTTTCTTCGCATTTCATGATATAAATTCAGTTAATCTGTTTAGTTTCATACATGAGCCTAATAATTCAGTATTCGATATCGCATTGACACAATTTCGTCTGTTAACTTTACATTATTTTTTGCAATTTGTAAACTCGTATTATGAAAAAGAGGTGGATCGCTTTGTTAAAATTAAGTTTAACCGCAATTTCAAGCTATTAATGAACGTTTTTGTAATACTGATAAAATAGTTATATCGCAATTATTTTTGTGATTTACAAACTGTAGGTACAACACGCATTAAATAGTTCTAATATATTATTATGCCACCCGCAATGCTTTTTGTAATATTGTATTTATATTTTTAAGTCTACAGTAATCCTTTAACTTGTTTCAAAGCCTTTTAAACTTTTTATTAAATAATATTATATTTCTGTATCACCGTTATTAGTTTTGTCTCGCATTTAACGCATTTAATGAATATCGATATATTTTTTTTAACAGAACACACATGGTTCTACCGCAGAAACATATTTTATATTTTATATTTTATAACTCTTTTCATAATTACGCTCTTCATAATGACGCCTTTACAGAACAAGGCAAATTTCTTAAGAATTTTTATAATAACGCTCATTTTAACAATTTAAGTGGTTATAACAACCAAGTTAGTAAAGTATTTTATGATAACAACGCTAATAGTGAGGTAGACTAACTATAATATCGAAGTTAACACAATATGATTTTCATAATATTCTTTTGTCTTGATATATACGCACTAATTAACCTTCATAGAACTTTTGAACGTGGTGTAAGTAATTTCTTCAATTACAATTAATTGGAAAGACTTGAAAATAAAATAATCAATAAATATTCATAATTTTGCTTGTATATTCGTAAATAAAAATAGCTTAGATCATATGCAGTAAATTCATAAAATAAAAGTCCTCAAAGGAACCGAAAAATTATCTTTAAAGTTTTATACGATTATAGACTTTCTCTTACACTTTGTACATATGTAAATACAAGTATGTTGATAATACGTAGTAGAAAGAAT
>QOCX01001963.1:0-26114 GCA_005959815.1 Sarcophaga bullata | reverse complement strand
GGAGACAAGATCATAGAGAACGTTACTATGGACAGTGCCGATTTCATACCAAAAAATTAACTCTGACATTAGGACAATAAAAGCAGCCTTGGACCTTTATCGTAGGCAATATTTGTTAAAAAAAAAAGTGAAACAATTAGAGGGTGGGTAATTGTTTTTAAATCTCCTTAAAAAAGAGAGATCTTTCGGAGATGATGTAGCTTATAATTACTCGCAAGTAATTATAATCATGTTATGAAAGAGAAAAAGAAATAGGGGTTATTTCTGTTTCGTTAAATATGAGATCTAAGAGAGAGAGCTTATCTTTTTTTCGAGGAGAAATAAAACCTTTTCTCTTTTTTTCTATCGAAGACAATGTTTATTTGTTGAAATTCACAATATGTTCTTTATAACAAGTTCACAATTACACTTCATTTAAAAGTATTAAATTAAGGTGAGGTAAGTATTAAATTTTCAGTTAATTTAAGTTAGGTGAGTTAATTAGTCAATTTTCAGGTAATTAAAGATAGGTAATACCAATTTTTTTCTCACAAATTATTCAAAAACTTATTTAATGTACATTTCAGAAACTTGATATTACGATGTTAACTTTTGATTGTCGGGTGAATTAGGAAAGTGTTTTTTTCCTCCACCAAACCTCTGCTCGTATTAAGAACATAGTAATAAATTTGGGAGACATTCCCTTTGTTAAGGGAAGTCTATACTATACAATGGAACGTATACTTTTGTTAGTTATATTATATTTCAAGTAAAATCGAAATCGGCAATATTTGTTAGAAAAAAGATTTAAAAGTAAGTTGAAGTTAGCTAATGCTAGGGTTTCTAGAGAAGTAGAAAAATACAAAACAAAGGTTTAAAACTTGGAATTGGAGTTAAAGAAGAAAAATGATTTTTCTTCAAAAATTAGTAAACCGCTCTCGGTTTGTTTACAAATTGGTTTAAGTAATCATAACTGTGGCCCGAAACAACGATTTACATTATCGCACTGAAACTTATTTCCTTGATCGTACTTTTCCTTTCTTCCTTGGTGTATAGGTATTTGCGTCCATTGTCAAATTGGCCCGAAATTCGAACTTTACTACGCTTCGTAAAGAACTGGTCGAAGGCTTCGAGACATTTAAACGTGCTTTTGAGACACAAAAAGTGAGAGCTCAAGACTTTGCGGACGAAGTCAAATTTGTTAGTATTACCTGCAACGAAATGTCGCTACAAACTTTTCTTGACTACGATAGGTTCAAAAACAGGGCAAGCGGACAAAGTTGGTCGCAAGCTATTTCATTCTTCTTTGTTTATGGAAAATGTAGGGGCATAACAATGAAAAGTTATATTTGCGAGGCAAGTTTAAAATTACAAGCAATAGGCTTTAAACCTTGCCCATTTGTTTGCGACTCAGGTGACATTTAGTCCAACTTTTCAAAAATCGTTGAGGTAACTTGAGAAAGTCTCTATTTTGTAGTGTAACGACAAACGAATTATTTTATGCATGACAGTCCGCATCTTTTTAAATTTTCTGCTTAATAAAGAAAATAAAGTTTTTTCACAACAAACTTGTATCCTGGGCAGATGTCGATTTTTTAATGTGATATATAATACCTTGAATGTGTCCTAAGCTCTGTGTGGACCACATTTTTCAAAGATGACAGTTAACTTGCAGCTTAAGTTTAAGTCAGACTGTGTAGCCGGTATGTAATACAGCTGGATACTTATCGTTTTTAATAACTTATTTAATACTTTTAACAGCCGCGCATAAACCACGGTTTTCGTATGTTCCCAAGAACATGTACACTTCTTAAGAGAAGCCTCGAAAATTTTACGGACAACTAAAGTATAGATTTGAAAGGGAATGACGTAGCAATGGCAAGTAAATTTATAGATTTGTTCAACAAAAATTGGCATCTACATGGTCTTCGTGAAATACTTTTCGACGAACTTCTGCACGAAGCCCCTTTTTTGTTGTTCCAGAGTAAAACATGATGACGTTTTAAATCTATACATTAGAGTTGCAATTGATTTCATTTTAAAATATGCCAATAGCAGATCCTACCTAATTTTAAGCAAAAGTACCTATGCGTAAACCATCTGTAGATTTTTGATACTTTATTAACCAGTTATCTAAGCGTAATTTATCTCATACTCAATACTTCATTTTAATACTTTTAACAGCCGCGCATAAACCACGGTTTTCGTATGTTCCCAAGAACATGTACACTTCTTAAGAGAAGCCTCGAAAATTTTACGGACAACTAAAGTTATAGATTTGAAAGGGAATGACGTAGCAATGGCAAGTAAATTTATAGATTTGTTCAACAAAAATTGGCATCTACATGGTCTTCGTGAAATACTTTTCGACGAACTTCTGCACGAACGCCCCCTTTTTTGTTGTTCCAGGGTAAAACATGATGACGTTTTAAATCTATACATTAGAGTTGCAATTGATTTCATTTTAAAATATGCCAATAGCAGATCCTACCTAATTTTAAGCAAAAGTACCTATGCGTAACCCATCTGTAGATTTTTGATACTTTATTAACAGTTATCCTAAGCGTAATTTATCTCATACTCAATTTATTTTAGCACATTTCGGAATTTATATGCATATTTATAAATATTTTTGTTCCGAAACAATTTTTTTATATGGAGTTTGATGCTTCTCCTTTTGAGAGAGACAGAGAGTAAAAAGAGAACTAATTTGCTTAGGAACAATTTCAGATTGAATTGGTTTAATTTTAATTTTTGTTCAGAAACAATTGAATAGTGCTGCCAGATACTTCAAACTTGCTGCCTAATAGTAAAGCTAACACGTCGTTTACAAACATACTTCATATCGTAGCCTTGTTTTTCCAAAACAATTGTTTGAAGTGGGTGAATCGTTTCAAAACAAACTCTTAAATAACTAAAATTGTTTCGGAACAAACATTTTGTTCCATTTACAGAAATAATAATTTCATATCAATTATCGAACATCTTGCAGAATGAGGGTAAAATTATGCACTGCTGACTGCATACTTTTTTTGGCATTTAGAAATAATCAGTCTATACAATTACTGAATTTCAAGAGTAAGTATAGCGAAAATATAATGCATCTGTATATCTAACTTTCCTTTTTTCAAGACCATCATGCGTGGTGAAGAGCCACACCTACTCGAAGTAATGCTGTAGTTAACATAACATGATGGATCTAGACCAGAAAAGGTCGATAAATAATCATAATTTCAAAAGTTTTTAGTGCTGTTGCTATTATTGCGATTTGTTTCTTTACAGATAAAAACTAAGTACATGGTTACATTCGCAGATGATAATGTCGTCATAATATTTTATTATTTTGTAACAAATCAAAAAGTTTATAATTAAAATTCACCTGAACTAAAATATTGAATGCTATATGAGGTTTATTGGAATAGTATACACAATACGTAAATAGTACTTCGTAAGCATCTATAAACTATAAAAAGAGGTTCTTAATTTTATTCACGTTTGTACTTTCTTTTCTACATAATCTCTCTAATTAAAAATGTTTTTTGTTCTGAACTTTTAATTCTCAATGATTTTAAATAAACCCTGCAAAAATTGTCAAAAGTTGTCAACTTGTCAGTTTGCTTCCTATTCGGGCGTACTCGAAAATTAGTAACTTAATGTAGAGAAATCATTACACGTTTAATTAAAAATGGCAATCTGCAAATTTTCTTAGCTTTCTGTCGTATTATCTACACGTTACAGAATTTGATCCTTATGTTACCTTTTTACTTTTTTACTTAGCAATTTGAATTCTTTAACCTGTGCTTTAAATATTCTTTAGAGATAAAAATATTTCAACAAATATTAAAAACTATAAATTGCTGCTGAAATAACTTCAAAATCTCAAGAGATTATAGTCTCAGTTACTCCGCTGATAATAAGTATGTTTGGGTTAACAAATATGAAAATATAACTAAAGAATAACATATGGTACAACAGCCGAAGGCAACTACGTCTATGTATATACACACATGTATGCAAATACATGCATATATGTAGTCACCTAAAATGAAAAGGGCCTTAACAATACGTTTACAGGAAACGTTAGAGTTATGATTGTTACCCACATTGGTAGGGTTTTTTTCTGAAACAAAAACACAACTTTGAGTATGAGAAATTGGATGTATACACCCATACAAGGTGCGATTTTTTTTTCTCTTAAATGTACGAAAAATATATCAAAGTGCTTTTAAAGTCCCAACACTATACACTTTAAATATGGCATCATTGTCTTAAATTCAATAGGGGGAATACCGCTATAAAATAACTATTATTACATTATGTTTTTACAATTTAGTTCCTTTGCTGTATGATCATTGAAATAGGTGTGAATTCTTTAAAGTTCTTAAATTTCGATTTTTTTATGGAAATATAAAAAGAAATTCGGAGTACATACATACATACATAATTGGTCATGACGACCCATTAGTCAGGATTACGACCTTTAACCACACTATTGCGTTAATTTTATAGACAAGTGACGGGACCTACAATTTAAAGTCAATTCCGAACGACAGCTTTTTGGCAATTTTATTTACTCTCAGAGTTTTTGCCAGAAATCTACTGATAGGACGTCGCTCAAGAAATATTTTGTCCATATTTTCATTTTGATGCATGACCTAGGGATTTGTACCGAGGCCTCAAGTTTAATTAGCTAACACACTAGACCACGGAGCTTTATATTTGGAATAAGAAATAATATTATAAACTATTGGATGTTCCGTGTACAACATTACAGTATAGAAGAACGAGGGCATGTGTGTGGAAGGCATTGTTGAATCGCGTTGGCTTATAAAACTTGGAGCGTTCCTGAAGGTACAAAAAAATGCCGAATATCTTCTAAAGTGACTGGACAAAGATTAATTTGTTCGGTAACTATGCCGAAAGAAATGTATGCCGTCCAAAAGGAAAGGAATTTTACATTAAATTTACTAAAAAGACAGTTAAACATGGCCGGGAGGGGTGGAGGTGTGTGTGTGGATTTGTTTTTCTTGGGAAGATGGTAAGCCCAATACACCTGATAGAAAACCACCTATGGAGACTATAAAGATGTGACTAAAAGATTTGCTGGAAACGGTTATGTTTCCATATGCTGGAGAAAAATATGCCAATACTTCGGAAGTTTCAGCAGGACAAGAATCTAGTTGGTCGCAGTTGATAAAAGAATGATTCCGGAAACATAAGGTGTGGACATTGTTGATTGGCCAAATCAAAGTCCTGACTCAGATCCAATAGAAAAAATCCCACTTAAAACTAACTACCTTCATGAATGAGCATATCACTAAGTTTGTTCTTAATTGTTTCTTATATCTACAATATGAATTAAATTCACTAAAATAGAATTTATAAAATAATAAGGAATTATTAAATAAATAAAAAATTAAGAATTAGCATGTTTTGTACTAAATTTTATTTAAAGAGCAAACAATTTATTACTTTTTAATAATAAGGGCCATTATTGCAAATTTCATCACCCTACCTTTAACATTTAAAGTTAAGTTTGTTTAAATTTCCATATTATATTCTATTTTCTATGTGGCAACTTCAAATATAATCAAAATGAGCAATACAACAAAAATCAGATGAAGCACGTCATTGCCACTGAGCTTAAAAAAAACTTGTGTAATTAAGCCAGTTTTATCATTATTGCTCCAGCAATGCCACATATTTGGAAAAGTTAACTATTTTTATATTTATTTTTATATTTTAAAGGGCGCTTTTAAATTTCACTTCAGCTAAAGTTACTTTAACTAAACCCAACTTTAACGGCAAGTTGTAGTAATGACCCTAAGTATTATAAAAAAAAATACATTACATGTGGCCACATAATTTTTCTAAAATATTTTTAATTCAATAATCATTAAATTTAAAGGGAAAACAATTCAGAACGTTAAAGAATTATATTTTAATTTAAGAATGGTGTACTGCCATAAAAGCAACGACAACTTGCATGAAGTAAATATTTGAGGTCTTGGAATATGTTATCGTTTCTTCTCCGAAATTTTTAGCCTGTGGATTTGTAATTGGGAAGGTGCTTTATTATCGGATTCTCTTGATGTTCGTGTTGATGTCATGTTTCCTTTTATTGTAATTATTTTCATATTATTTATTTTATATTTTATTTAATTTTTTTACCAATACCCCCCTATAAGCTCGTTAATGTTAAGCGAAAAGTCACAAACACAAATAGACAAAATAAATCAAAACCAACTTATTGTTAGTTACTCAAGAAATAAGAGATAGATTTTCATAAAAATGTGTTGTTACGTCTATCTTTTTTTAAAATCGTTATTTGTTGACGTATAAGTTCAACATGTTGTAGGCGCCTAATATAGTGTAGTGCATCATACTTGTGGTATAGTCATATTGAATTTTTTTCTTGTTACACCATTTTGCATTTTAGTAGACGATTTGCATGTACATATGTACAATTGTAATATTGTGATACTAAAAGTACTTTCAAACATGTTTTTGAACCACTCCAAAGTCATCTAAACTATTGTGAAACACTTTGGGTACGATATAAACTTTGATAGTTCATTGAAAATTGGAGTTTGTATATAATTTAGAAGAGTCCTATGTTATGTTCCAAGAATCTAGGTAATGTTACTTTATGTTTGTTGCATTTGCAATAAAATTGTATGTTATTCATAATTTTTGTACATTGTACTAGGGGACGACTTGAACGCTTTATTCAGAGTTTTGTATACATGAATGAATGGATGATTAAAGCAACGAATGTATGAATGGAACGCGAATGCTCTTATTCAGTTCTCTACTTTATACGCCGCTTTGTTCCAATTCTTATTTTTTTTTAAATATTTTAGATTTGTTGTGCCTAACCATGTCTCTAAATATCAAAAATGTTCAAGCAAATTTTAGGAGCACTCCCTATTTTTTCATTACTAATACTAATTATAAAGAAAGTACCAAAATTAGTCATATTATTCATAATTTGAATATGTTAACTGTTTTCAATGCTGTCTTTTCAGCTCTGTGACTAAACAACATATTTAGTTATAAAGGTAGTCCGTAGAAGGAGCCACTGTTGTAATTTCGTTACTGTTTCTAAATAGTTGAAAAATATTCCAAATGGGAGTAGGGTAAATAGCCGAAATACTGCCATCATATTAACCCTTAAAGTACGGAGCTCGATTTTTGACATAAAGTACGGAGTGGGGTCACTAAGGTCTCCAAAAAAATGGGATTTTTTGTTTATATGATAGCATAAAAGAACTAAAAACATTACATATTTTGAAAGAACAAAATAATCATTTTATTAGCTTTCAGGGTTTATTTTTAATTATAACATCAAAACGTATTAATTACAAAATAAATATAAATATTAAAATGGCGAACAATTACACATTCAGACATAGTAAGAGAGAGAGAGAGATACATATAAACATTAAACTACAATTAGAACATTACAGATGGAATTTAATAAAAATTATTTCACTTCAAAATCGATTATTAAATCATTGATAAACTTAAATGCCGAGCACCCAATTTATACCAGTGTGTTGAATTTTTATTAGTAGAAATAAATTGATAGCCATATTCAAGAGTTTGGTTTTCAAAAATGTCGTGCTCTTCAAAGTAGATCTTGAATAGCTGGTATCCAGATCATATAATTAAGATGAAAGGAAGTAATTATCAACATGTGGTGCTTATCGTCGACAGTGATGGCCTGGTTAGCTTCTCAATGAAATATTGACGTTCTTGGATCTCAAGTCCCAAATTCTTCAATTTTATTTGTTCATGTAACTATTCAATAGATATGAGTCTCAACGCTGAAGATGTTTTTTTTTTTTTTGGTGACAAAACTGCTCCAGAGCCTAGCGATCAAAAGTCGTTATAAATAGTATTTTATTTCAGTTCGTGGATCAGTTAAATTTGTATTCACGATGTAAAATTCGCCTTGTTTCTTCAACATGCCAGTGTTGGTTTATTGTTTACTGCTTATGGTGGTCGTAAAATGAGCAATGTTCGCTGTGCGTTGCGTTAACAGAAAATCCAATTTGATAAAACAATTTTATTATTTGTATGTGTTCTAGAGTGATATATCGTCCATGGTGATTGAGCAAAACAGACCTAATGAATGACAACTAACTTGACAGATCTAAGTTTAAGAAGATGGTCGTTACCAACCAACAGAGGGCATTTCCTACATGCTAATTTAAAAAAAGTCGAAGTCGCCGTAGTCTAGTAGGTAGTGTGTTGGCTTATTAGACGAAAGGCCAGGGTTCGAATCCCCGGTCAGACATCAAAAAAAAAAAAAAAAGGAAAAAAAAATATTCTTCTTCGGCGGCTTCCTCTCAGCAGATTTCTGGCAAAAGCTCTGAGAGTAAATAAAATTGCCATGAAAAGTTTCTCAAAAATCTGTCGTTCGGAATCGACTTTAAACTGTAGGTCCCGCCACTCATGTATAAAATTAACACACACAACATAAGTGGTGTGGAGAAGCTAGGCCGTAATCCTGACTGAAGGGTTGTAATGGCCAATTATGTATGTATGTAATTTAAAAAAAAGTAATTTAATTTATAATAATAATTTAATTTCATTTGGAATTCTATAATTTTTTTTTACTTTCATTTCCCTTTCTTTTAATATCAGTTTATATGTTCATTTTCTTTTCTACAAACTATTTGTTTAAAAAAAGTTGACTTTTAATAATACATTTAAATCTAAAATGCATTAGATAATGTTAGTTTTCTTGAAATAAATACTCCGTCTGTTGCTTTGACAAATTTTATGACAATGAATTCGAATCACAAAAAATAAAAATAAATTAAAAAGGAGAGAATAAAAATGCAGTAGACTGCAGTGTTTTCATTGTGCATATAATAGAAAAATTATAAACAAATTAATATACCGTCTGTTGCCAAATTATTAATAAAATGATGGACTTGTCTTCAAATAAGGTTGCTCATTATCTGGATGTTTTTGCTACACGCATATTCTTATCACGAGAGTAAGAATTGAATTGAAAGTGTAAGGAAATTACATGCGGAATCCATAGTTTAGATATTATGCTCAATCAGTTCAGTTCAGTTAATATCTTCAGACTTTTTTAGAACTGTTCCACTCGGCTAAGATGTTGATACCGGTTTAGAATTCATAATTTCTAAAATTTTATGTATTTCGGAAAAATACTACTTTAATGAATTACTATAGAATGCCTATCGCGTTCTCTTTCAGGAAAGATGGCCTGACGTAAACCATATGCAGCTTTGATTTACAACATCTCAGAATATAAAGCATGTTTAAATATCGGCGTTTACTCTACAAAACTTCTCCTCCTAGAATAGAATATATTGATAGAATATCCACATGTCTCAGTAATAATTTGTACTGTATTAAGAGTGCCTATAAAATTCTTATGGAGGATCGTTTCACGTTGAATTTTTGCGAATTGCCTCGAGTCACCAATCTAGCTTTGTACTTTTCTAAAGTGCCATGTGGTTTGCGTTTAATTGCAAACACCCCCTTTGAACTAACAATCTTTTATGATTTGGGTCAATCAACGAGTATCTAAGTGGTATTCTTAATTACAGAATTATACGCACTTTCCTTGACTTCTTTCCATTCTGAGGTTTTATTTAAGTTTAATACTCTGGTCAAGGTTAATGGACTTTTTACTATCGAGTTCAGCATATCAGTAACGGCTGTACACTGCTATCTTGGACGTGCTGGCTGTCCCGTTGGAATAAGCCTTGACCTTTCACAACTCTTTTCCAGGTTTACATTACACTCTTCTTTTATATTTTAATCTCGGCCATTGTTACAAACTCTACGAAGACTTCATAAAATACGCAAATACATATTGGAGAAAATCATCAGTGAATGCCATCATATATGACGCTCCACCATGTGTTTTTACTCTGAGATACCTACATAAGTTTGTTTGTACTAACTCCAGAATTGAATTTGAATTAAGTTGTGAATGGTTGTTAAACGGTCTAGTAGTAATTTTTCTAATATCATAAGTAGCACATTAAAAATTTCTAGTCACTTTCAATTTCATATCATTTACTACCACGTTCTTATTGAATGCTATTTAAAAAACTCAATTCTACTACTGACAACATTGTTCATATTCGTTTTTTTTTTCGAAATTCTTCGTACCTATTATTGTCAATGATTTCGTAGCTATTGTACTTTAATATTAATAGTGGTCAAATAATTTTTTCAAGGGTTTTGCTATTGTTGAAAATCCCGCTTTCCCAGGGTTTTTTGCGGGATCCTAGGAAGAAAGATATTCAGTCAAATCCATTCCTTCTAGCTGATAAAATGTTTCAAACTCTGTATCAACGAGTAGACAAACTTTTTTAAAATGCTAATTTGGAAAAAGTGAGGTTAAGTACCTCGGTCATTTGGTGAGTGCTAATGATATACGTCCTCTGCCTGAGAAAGTAGCTGCCGTACAAGAATTCCCAAAACCAAAAGTGGCTCGAGATTTAAAAATATTTATTGCTATGATAAATTTTTACAGAAAATTCTTTCCACATGCGATATCTTACAAAAAAAAAAGCTACAACAGCACATCATCGGAAATAACGTTGTAAAGACGAGATTTCTAATGCAGATCTATTGACGCACCCTGCTGCAGATTTGGCTATCTATGTTGACACCAAAGTTAACGAGTAAGCACCAAAATATTCCACACACGACCGGGAACTGTCGGCTGTGTACCAAGCTGTGTGCCACTTCCGGTACATTATAGAGGAACGATGCTATTACCTCGTCGCCGACCATCGACCGTTAATTTTGCGTTTCCCCCCAAAGAATCCGTCAACTCGGCTCCATCAGCTAGTTTACCACTGACATCCGCCACACGCCTGGCGCAGCAAACGCTACGCAAGTAGCGTATAGCATCAGCGCAACAGAGCGACGACGAGCTGTAGCAAATAATGGCGAAGTCAGATACCACTCAATAACGCTTCATGCATATTAACGTGGATATCGTTGGTTCATTTCCAGTGTGCGAAGGACAGTGATTGATCGATTTACACTTTGGCCGAAAGCGGTTCGAATAGCGGATATGAGTGCAGACTCCGTCGTTAAAGTTCTTTTGGCAAAATGGATATCCCGGTTTGGTGTTCCAGCGCGTATTACGTCTGATGGTGGCCGACAATTTGCATCCATAGTTTTTGCCAAGTTGATGGCTACAATTGGTACAACACATCTTCGTACTACATCCTATCATCCACAGTCCAAAGGCATCATTGAGAGGTGGCAACGCGCGTTAAAGTCAGCCATTTTATGTCATAATTAAGGGTGCAACTTTTCCCAATAATTTTACTTAGACTGATCAAAGAAGATTTGAAGGCACTGCCAGCTGAATTAGCATACGGTTCAACGTTAAAAATTCCGGATGAATTTTTTCATAAAATTAAGATCCCTGATTCTACTAGCGATTTGTCTCCGATTTTCGACCAATGATGTAAAAACTTAAACCGACAGACACCCCTCACCATTGAACGCCGCAGACGTTCTTTTCAAAAACGCTTAAAAATTATTCGCAAGTTTTCGTCCGCAATGACTAGATTCTACCTTCTCTTACCCATCATCGTAAGGATGGCCAGTACCCAATTCTAAAACTCTTCGAACATTTTTTTACAATTTCAGTTTGTGGGCAACCATGCAAAATCAACATTGATCGATTGAAGCAAGCTTTCTAGTCCAGCAGTGACAACATCGACAACCTGCCAGTTTCCGAAATCGTATCTGGAAGCAGTTCGTTGCCACAAACTGTACATGGTGGATCAAAAACCGCGAATGAGCCGAAGCAAAACAGGCCCAACTCCAAGAAGACCTCAACCTCCGTCAACTTTGTACCCGCAACCAACATACAGTGGAAGACACGTCAATCGTCCAAGAAGGTTTTAATGAAACCTCCGCAGGGGGAGTATTGTGGCAACAGCGCCCCAAATACGACCTTGGTATTTTCGTGGCTACATCGGCGCACAATTATTTTAAAAAATTAATTTCATTTTTGAGTTGCAAAATTTTTTAATTAAAATAAACGAACTTTTGATTAATAAAGAAAACTTAAAATAATAATTTTAATTAATTTGGTAAACGACAATTACCAAATTCAAGAGGTTTGCTATTGTTAAAAATCCCGCCTTTTCAGGGTTTTTTGCGGAATCCTAGGAAGAGGGATATTCAGTCGATTCTATTCCTTCTCGCTGAAAAAACGTTTCAAACTCTGTGTCAACGAGTAGACAAACTTTTTGAATAGCAATCAAAAAAATATTGTAGTTTGTTTCTTGTGTTTATAAGCACTTGGTCATTGAATACATGTGCTGGAGGACTTTATGATTGCCTTTTTTGCTGGTTGTAATTGTTAATGTTATGAAGAGTTTCCTGCCGTCGAAAATAAAAACATTTGAAGAAATCATAAATGCAGCCATTCTTGTAAGAAAGATTAATTTTTTTTTGAAGGAATCGGCGAATAAACTCAAATTATTGAGCAATTGTTTATTGCACTTTTAAATATACACATACATACGTCCTACTTCAGTTGAACGTGAGAAGATTTTTTTTTATAAAATGAGAGTCTGTAAATAAAATAGGAAGTAGACCTTCAAATGAGTCTGCAAATGTACTGAATTTATTAAAAAAATGTTTTTAAACAAAAATGGAAATGTAGGTATGCATATAAAATCAAATCTTTACTATATACAGTGCCGTTTAAAAAAGAAATACATTCACCTATTTTTCAAATGGATTGCTATATCTTAATCTCTATATGTAAAAAAGTTACAGAACTTCGTTTACTGATCTCTTACGAATATAATCCTGTTAAACTTAAAAAATTTGAAGCGTTACTCTTTTTTATTATAGATTTAGTCTCAAAGATGTTACATTGTGGTGACTCTATTTTTTTGAACAGCACTGTATATAATATATTTTTAGACTGTGTTCATAAAAATTTAAATAGATTTGGAGTGCAGTTTAAGGAGACTTCATACATACTATTTTGTTTGAAATATATTTACAATACATTTGAAATCCCTTTCTATCTTTTTATGAAAACGGGCATTAGTGTTTAAAATAGTTCAATTGTTATTTTTTTTGTTTTTTGATTCAATTTCTCTTGAATAGTATATTTTGTTTTTAATAAATAAACCTTTAAGGTAGTAGAGTTTTCAAAAAGTATTTTCTTATCATTATCTTTTATTATTTTAGTTTTTCAGAGTATGTATATAAGTGTTTTACTTGGTTTAGTGATTTATGTTTTAAATAAAATGTTCGTTACCATAAACAAAAAAAATTATTATTTTCGCTCATCTGTACATTAATATACTAATTTAAATAATTTAATTGAATTTAATATCGCGGTCCAAACGAGATGGTTTTTCGCCATTTCCTTGTACGATACTGTTTGAAGTCTTATCGACATATTTCTGATATGTTCTATGCCAGGAAATTATAGCTATTCCGACTGTTGCCGCTTGGGAACTTTATTCAACAGCCGTCACGTTCAGACTGAACATACTGAACAGCAGAATAGAACTCAAACACATTTTTGGCCCACAGGCATACTTAGTCAATATCACCGAAACATGGAATTCTTCGGGACTACATTCCATTTGGGACATATTAGTCTCAGAGGTACTTGGTTTGGAAGAACCAGGTACAAGGCCGAGTTTTCGATATCTTTCAGGCTTAACTGTTTTTGGTTTTGCTAATCTAATCGGAGATTTAGTGTCATACAAATGATTACAGTATGACATCGATAATGTTGTGGCTGGATCTCCGGATATTATAAAACCCGGATACTTGCTCGGCATTACGCAATGGTATGAAAAACTTCAACACTGCAGTTAGAACACGATCCTCAAATAACAAACTTTCAGTATACAATACCTGGCATTATTGCTTGTTTTTTATTCTTTTTGTTTAATTTGTTTTAGTGTTTTTACATGTTATAACGCTAAACATTCTGGGGATACTGACTGCTACTTGATACAATATCGAAAACGGGTTTGAATGTCAAATCGACTGATTAAGCAACTTACTGACGTGACCTTTCTAAAGGATAACTTCATTTGGCCTGTCACAATCTTCCTGACCCATCCTCTATCAGATTGCTCATCATGCCACACACGCAAATTCACAGTTGGATAATAATAGAATCCCCTCAACATTAGTTAGAAAATGATATCTTTTACAAAATATTTGGTAAACATTGATGCTACTTCAGAGTTGAACTTTTCATTGTGGCACGTAGTTGGGAATCTTAAAAGGCTTGCTTCCTTCAAACCTCTTTAAGAGGATCCAACGCTGGGAAAGGAAATCTTTATGTTGATGAATTAAAAACCGTCTTAACTTCAAATTTAAGCAGCAATACCCTATTTTCCACTATGATTCGAATTTTGGGGCCTTCAAACTGCTTTTACCTCCAGTAGCCAGTCTTTTTGATACCTGACAAGGATAACACATAAGCAGAATTTTATCGGTCTATAAGTTTATTACGGAGTCAAAACTTTTTTATATAAAACACCTGATATCTAATAAATCTAATGTGTGGTTATGTCACATATTTGGTATTTGATTAAGGCTCTCTATTGTTAAAATCAACGCAATCAGCACATGAAAAATAATTCGATGTTCCATGTTAATGAAGTTACCGCACAGTGAATTTGTTAGATATGTCGGGATAAAAGGTCGAGATACAATGAGGTTTCACATAGTGCTGCACTAAGGTTTGACCTAATTTAAAACCTCCTATTCAGTTAAATTTTAATATTAAATTGTGTTAATAATTGAAGAATAATATTTAATTTTTTATTTCCAATCTGACTTCTGTGCATGTAAAATAAACCCAAATCACTTAATCATTACTTAGTTCACTACTAAGTGAATATGTATGCAATTCTTCTAAGTATTATATACCATATACATATGTACGTATTCATGCTTCGAAGTACAAAGCATTTAGATCCATTTTTATATTCATATTTACTTGTGTTTGCTTGTATGTGACAGTTCTGCCATTTCGAGAACAAAATTTATTGTCCCCTAAATACATATCCTCAGCAATGACACAAACGACTTATTTGGATACACATTTTTAGAATATTTGTACAACCATATGCCGGATATGTAAATAGTATACATACAATATTTTAAAATTTTTTATGGTTATGTTTATAATTTTGAACATTGTGCACTTACTTATATATTGTACATATACATACACAGGTATTACCATATAAACTTAAAGAGCTAAATTTGCGAATAATTTATTTATTTAAACTCTCTACATTATGACTATACCAAGTAGATTTTAATTGAAATATTTTTCGAAGAAATTTTTTAACTTCCTGTACGCTTAAGCCCTAACTCCTGTTAAACTTTAACGAAGTCTGCCAAACATTAGAAAATATTTTTAAAACTTTTTAATTGTACATTTGTACTTTTATCAAATTTAAATTGTAGCCACCGTAAATATGTAAATCTAAACATAAACCATAATTTTTTATAATGGTGCTGTAGAATTAATAAGAACGTTGTGTTGTTTACCAACTGCATTGTTTACATACATAATTGGCCTTTACAACCCTTCAGTCAGTATTACGACCTAGCTTCTCGCACCACTTATGTTGTGTGTGTTAATTTTATACATGAGTGGCGGGACCTACAGTTTAAAGTCGACTCCGAACGACAGATTTTTTTGAGAAGCTTTTCATGGCAATTTTATTTTTACCAGAAATCTGCTGAGAGGAAGTCGCCGAAGAAATATTTTTTCATATTTCGTTTTTGATGACTGACCGTTTTTGATGACTGCATTGTTTACTAAGTCTTATATTATGCTCTTAAAGTCAGCTATTACAAATTACTGTTTGTTTGTAAATGTTGAACACATATAGACGAGTAAAATGCGATCAGTTTTGTTACGAACTTAAAGAGATTATTATTGAGGATACTTAACGGAACTTTATGCACTAGTATTAACAATCAATTGATATTTCTTTTATTTACATGACGAAGCCAGTGCTCTAAGTAGTACCAAGGTACTGGAAAGCGCTTTAAGTCTGCACCCAGGAATCAATTTGTTTTGGAGACCCGGCAGACCAGCTCAAAAAGAAGCAACAGATTTAGAAGCCATAATTCCACTGGCTGTCAACGTTACCTTTTTGATTAAACATTATCCCTTGGACTGTCACAAATCTTGGATGAAATAATTGAATTGAAAGAAGCTCCAACAAACAATATAATAAAAGAGGTGCATTTAAGTGTACTCTTAGTTTAATAGGCGTTAACCATTGGCAAAACTTTTTAAATAAATATATGCGCAAGCACATATGTATATATATATAAACAAACAAACAAAAACAAACAAAACAACAGGTAGGAAAATTGTTAAGCCTCAAATTTAATTAGAAAGGCCAGTCGCGAATGTAGTTAACGAGAAGTGCCGCAGAACAAGATAAATTTACTTACAATTGAGGTTTGCCTTATAATACTAACAGTTTTGATAAAAATTGAATTTTATTTTACGAACGTACTCAATGCAAAGTAAGAGATTGACGAAGAAGTACTCAAGTAGAGTAGATCATTTAGATCTAAATGGACCGGAAAAAGAAAAATTTAGAAATCCATATAAACAGTAATTATATAATCAAAGAAACAGTAAAAAAACATTTAAACATCGTTGTCACATTTAAGCACCGGGACCAATTAACAAAACCACATAAGAAAGAGAAACTGGACACATTTTAAACTGCAGAGACCGATTGATGAGAAATAAATATAACATTAATCAATCAATACCCAATTCGGTTAAAGAACGGTTATAAATTTATAATGATTTTGTTCTGACTTGTAGTCTGAATTCCATCTCAGATTCAAAATCTATTTCTGGATTTCTGGATTTCAAGGGTACTTGAAATAGATACGAGAATGATTCAATCGGTAGCAGACTTTCTGAGCACAGACTCTAGACTTATCATCATGTTTGAAGAGAAACCTGAGCACTTAAAATCTTTCCTGAACTCACTTGAATTGGTAGCTGGGACAAGACATCCACGAACAAATTGATGTATCGTTGATTAGTACTAAGTTTAGTGGAAAAGTTAGGAATTTGATAGACAATGATTTCGCCATTTTAGATATATGTACTAAAGAAATTGAAGAGAACTGTTAAAGGTGAATCTGTAGAGTTTCTAACAGTAAAAATAATAAATATTAGGCAAAAGTCTAAAACTTCCAATGCTAATGTGCTGAAATAGAAACCGTAATAACGTCATTAGAAAACTATATTAGAAATGACGAACAAATATTTAAAACAAGCGGCTGTAAATGCCCTTTATCAGAATTGCAATATGATAATTGTCCCGCTTCATATGGACGTTTCTCTATCAACTTCTGGAACAAAAAGATGGTAACTAAATAAAAATTAATAGCAGACAAATTTCTATTGCTCAGAGTAGATGACATTTTGGCCAAATACTTCTAATGTCCGCTTTCAGCTAAATTGAGTTGAGGAAGAACTCCAGAAATTTGATGCCATTATCGTTAGCACCCAACCCTTTTCTTTCCTGGTCGTTCTGGGATGTTCAGATTGATAACTTAAAAAGTGTGTTTGAGTTGTGTAGACAACGCAACTTGAAATTGCACCCTGAAAAGTGCAAATTTTTATGAGCGAATTATCATATAAATGGACTGATAAAGGTATACTCACAGACGATAACAATACTGACGTTAGAAAATATCATAAATTAAAGACTAACCCAGAAAACACGGAAATGTTACTCTAACAGCATATGTATATACCAATGAATAATTTGTTTATAAATGGGAACCTCGACTTAAGTCAGTTTTTCCCAAGGCTCGAAAGAGTAGCTTGTTAACATAACAAGTGACCAAATGAGAGAATTTTTGAATTTATTTCTATTAATGATTTTAAGCAAATGGGCAATAAAATAACATAAAAGTAACGCTACTAAATAGGGTGATCCAAATAGGAAATGATGATAAATGAATTTTAAAAAGCTACCATGATGACGTAACGACATACGTCAAAACATGTCATAAGTGTCAAACAGCCAAAACAACAAAACATGCTAAATGTTCAATGATAATTACACCAACACTTACAGGCGTCCTCAAAACGGTGTTCGTTGATAAGATAGGACCGTTTCCAAAATTAATAACAGTTAACGAATACACAATAAATATTATTTGTGACTTAACAAAATAATGATTGACAATATTCGTAGAAGACGCAAATACAGTTTCGAAATTTCAGACCACCCGATGAAAACGTTAATTACGCATATGAGTACTGAATACAAATTGTATGATCTCATTAAAATCGACAAGTTGGCATTAACTCCTCACCAGACGCTAAATTCTGTGAAAGAAACCATAAAACATTCAACGCAAATGTGAGAGCATACATATAGATCTCGAAAAAAGCGATTAGGATGTGTGGCTTACGCTGTACGAACTGTTTTCCAGTAGAATGTAAACGGATTTCTCCAATTTAATAAGGTGGATAGGGTAATAATATTGCATTAAATTCATTACCTAACTAAGAACTGTATTGTTATGAAAATGGAAATGGTGTTACATTGTTTAACATTAAAATGATAAACAAAAACAATGGACTTGTTTTCATAATCAACAAATACACAAGAACATAGCAACAACATTAGTATAACAAAAAGTAAACAAAATACACAAATAAAGAGCATAAGTGCGGAACTTCTGCACTAGGCATAAAAAATTAAGCAATACAGAAAACAAAAAAATCTGCATGAACAGTGCAGAATGACTCAACAAATATTACAGAAGTTAGTTGTTACGTGAAGGCAAAATATCTAGAATTTCAACTTTGCCGTCAAGAGCACCTAAATGTTTGATTTTGCTCTCTTTCGCCTCCCACTATATCTTTGTTATAACTGTTAGACCAAAACATTGTTCTACTTTAGAACCGTTCACCATGAAACATTCAGTTCAATAGGTGCAAGATGATCTAGACCATAATTATTAAATTGGATTGGTAATAATTTGTGGAAAAATATTTCAGTTTTTCTATTTCAACATCAATTACGAAGGTTTAGCGTTAGATAACATAAAACTGTCAATCTGTAACTCTTTGACATCTATTGATTTTCTATATTTTAGTGATATTGATGAATTGTTAATTGACAAAATTTCTACATTAGAACCTCTGCTTTGCAAACCATAATCACAATGCAAAAAACAAACCCTTAATATGATCTTATTATGAAATCCGGATAAGCAACGAGCAAAATTTCAATGTGAGCTAAAGTTATTAAGGACATCTTGTATGACATTTTAAGAAGATCAGAGATGGTAGTCCGAAAATAATTTTAAAGGGTCAAATATTATTTAATGATTCCATTATTATTGCAGACAGACGTAAAATGATGTTCATATGTATTACAAAATATATTTATGAATTTTATATATTATTACACTTTTCTCATAATAAACATCATTTATTCTTTATAATATGAATAATTAATTAACATATGCATTTAAGCACGTAATAATATATGCGAACTCTCGTAGAAAAAGATAAACCAAGCGTATATTTCCAAGTATACAAAAACACTCTAAAATATGGTAAAGTAGTTCCATGTTATGTGTCTGTTTGTCATCTTCTGGACTTGGTAACATTTATGGTAACATTTATGAATCAAGGATCAAGGAAAAGTTATGCAAGTCGGCGTTATGCAGTTGTAAATATTAAAGGAGCTTCGACTAAGGATTAATTAAATGTGTGGACACAAAGGTAACAATTCGAATTTATTTAAGTCATATTATCATTCTTATTACTTTCCTAGACAACATTTTCAATTAAGGACTATATATTATATATTATATTGTTACTTTTTTCCTTTTAAAAAAGCTTTTTGATTGTAATTAAACCCTTTGTTAATAACACAATTTTTGTGTGCCACTTTTCACAATTGATTCTAATAACAACAACTGCTTTATTTGTTATTCCTTTGTTTATGACCTTTGAGATAAACAATAACAATTACGACACAATTGTTCTGTACATCTTTGTAACGGAGATTTCAAACCACGATTGGTTTACTTCACACGCAACGCGTCTTCTTACAAGACTGACTAAACTTCTACTCCGACGTTTGCATGCTTTGCCTTGCCTTTTTATATACATTTATTTATCTTTCGTGTTTGTTGTTTTTGTATCTTGTTTACGTTCGTCCTTAAAAGCGTTGTTATTGCTTTTCGTTTACTTGTTTATCCCTTTTTCGTTATACTGATGTTGTTGTTTTATTCTTCATTAATTTGTTCAATCAAGCCAATAGGTCCGTTGTTTTGTTTTTGTAGCGTTTGTTTAACATTTTAATATTAAACGATGTTACACATTTCCATTTTCGTAACAATATACAATATTTTGTTAGTAACATCGATTTTTAAAATTCAAACAGAGACCTCTAGTTGAGGTTCACTTATGTATATATAATATCAAAGTCGTACAATTGTTAACGTCTGTCTTAGAATAACTTATGTTGAGTTGATCTGACATTCATGAACATGCATTTGATACTTACAGTGAATAATATGTGAGGTCATGTTATTAGAATATGTCGAATCTAACGGTACACTTCTTCTCACCATGAAAATTGCCGACTTTAGTACCAAATTATACTGACTAACTAGTATTGCAAAAATATGTATGTATAATGCAACACAACTGTTGACAAAAAGTTAAATTTCGTTTTATGCAAATTAAAGTTTTGTGTTAATGTAATATGCAACTAGGCGTTGTTACGCTAGTTCGGTTATGATCTGGATATTTTCCTTATTCTGTGAGTGTTGTGGGTTAATATTTTTAGTCTGCATTCGATGAAAACCATGAAAACCATTAAACAACTATTTTAAACAAACACAGCCGATGTTTGTCTGACAGTTTTCAGTCTTTTTTGTACGTTTATACTCTGCTGTCCGTCTATACTTGCGAACGCAAGTCAGAAATATACGATTTCATGAGAACGTGCAAAAACAAATGATTTTTAGCCACTTTAATTGCAAAATGAAGAAACACGCTGAAAATGACACAAGAGCACGTTGTGGGCAATACGCCAACTATAATAGAAAATACTAAAAAAAGAAACTGCAACCATCTGCTGTGATATTCTAAGAAAAAATTCTTTTCAGAAATTATTATATAATTTTACTAGGGATGTCTATGAAGTTAGGAAACTTCATCATTGACGGCTAGATACCATGAAACCATAATAGTACGAATATGTACGGATTTAAGTCCATAGATTTGACTATTCTAAACTGCCCTAATAATAAACTTTAAATATGCACAGTGGAATTGCTGTTCAACTAACCGTGAACACTTATAGACACACAAATTGTAAATGAATACATCTCACCACAAACTACTAACCCAAGTTCTGTTTTGATGGAATGAACAAATTTCAACAGTTTTTACTCACTTCTACGCTGTTTTGACATCTCCATCTAATATATAATGAATGAAAATTGTGAATTTGTTAAGTCTTCCAGAGTATGGTAGTTGAGCAATTAATATTTGCTCTTCTTCATATTTCTTATCCTCGCTTTTATCTTGTGCCAAAATCTTATAAACAAAAATTAAACCGTCAAAAATAGAAAATTATCCTCATCTGGGTGGTTTTGTATTTAAACAGGATTCCCATATAAGGACACCAAATGAGTATGTATTAAACATCTTTACAATTCTTAGCATATTTTGTAGTCCTGATGCAATTGTATAAAAATATTTCTTGTACCGATTTACTTAAGCACGAAATAATGAGAATGTTCAAATGTGTTTAAGATTAGCCGTTGGCGCTACTTCTTTCTACAATAAGAGTTTGTCCACCAGTTTTAAAATTGTATTAAAATTTATTCTTTTATTTACATTTTTCTTAACTTAGCTCATTGCTGTTGCCTTTGAGCGACATGAAGAAGATAACTTAACTTTTCTTAAAAGTAATTTGTGAAGCTTAAATCATTCGTAATTCATTGTCTTTGCGTTGTAATTGCAACTGCATAAAGTACTGATTTCTTCGTATGTCAGATTTATTATGTCCCCTTGGCTCATTTAGGTTTTTTAATTCGAAGAGAGTATGCTTGATGATATGTATACAAAAAGGCTTTCTCTCTATTACAGTATTACATAACTCCACTGTATGATATTTTTTGTCTAGACCGGACAATAATAATGATAAGGGTTGACGGGTGCCACTTAAAAAAATATTGTGAAAGGAACCAACCTTCAACAAGAATTGTAAGGCTCGATAGACGGAAAATATATGCAACTGCAACTAGTTACTTAAACGAAAAATGATTAATTCCTAATATAGAAATCTAAACCGCTAGTAATATAAGTAAGATCAGTAATATGAATGGCGTTTCTATTGATTTCAAAGCAACTTCGTGCCAAAACGTCGAAAAAATGTTATTTGGCGAAATAAAAAAGCTATAAGCCAGAAAGATAATAATTTTCAAAGTATATTTTTTAAAATAATGAATACCTTTAATATTAGATTTCTATACTTAATATATACTTCAAGATATTTATATAGTGAATAAAAATTAGAGTCATTTAATATGCTGAGAATTTCATTATCAGTAAGTACATTACGATCCAAGTATATTTTTCAAGAATTACACAATTTTCTATTACAACCCTTCAGTCAGGATTACGGCCTAGCTTCTTACACCACTTATGTCGTGTGTGTTAATTTTATACATGAGTGGCGGGACCTACAGCTTAATGATCCGAATGACAGATTTTTGAGAAACTTTTCATGGCAATTTTATTACTCTCAGAGTTTTCGCCAGAAATATGCTGAGAGGAAACCGCCGAAGAAATATTTTTTTCATATTTCGTTTTCGATGCCTGACCGGAGATTCGAACCCTGGCCTTTCGTCTAATAAGCCACACACTACCTACTAGACTACGGCGAATTCTATCAATAATTTTTACACATATATTGGAAAAATATGAATAAAATTAAATGTATTGTTCCATTTTTACCTTTTTAAAAACGTTAAAAATATGAGCTCGTAAATTTCAAATAAAATAAAAATAACTTTGTGTTTAATTTTAATTAAATTCTTTATTGTTCGCACAATTCTGTGTGCCACTGTTCTAATGACAACAATTGCTTTGTTTGTTATTTCTCTGTTTACGCCCTTTGCAAAAAACAATAACAATTATTAGACAATTTTTGTACAGATTTTTGTAACGAAGATCTTCAAACCAGGATTACTTTCTTCAAACTGACTCGTTGCCTGCGTTGTCTTGCCTTCTCGAGAACTCTATAAATGTAAACATCGTTGTTTACATTTATTCTTGTTTACTTGTTTGTTGTTGCCTTCTTGTTTTGTTTGTGTATTTTGTTTACATTTGTCTAAGCGGGTCACAGGACCTATTTAGGTTTTCATTTCATTAGGCGCGAAGCTGGTGTCAGCAGCATGGAGGTATCAATGTTTGTGCACTACGTACCGGTCGATAGCAGTTCAGACACCAGATCAAAAAAAACAGTGAAACGGCGAATCTAAAGAATCTACATCCGTGTTACTTGGCGTGTCATCGTGTCATTCAGCACTGAGAGACGGTATAGAGTGAGGAGGAGCAGAGTGTTGCACAGCGATTGGATCTACTGTACTTTCTACTATCACTTAAAATCTTAACAATTTATGAAGAAACAAAGCTGTCCCTTGGCAGAGCATATGTATGCTAAGTAGTCGATTTGTTGAGATTTAAAATATTTACGGGATTAAAAACATTGTCAGTAGTTGAAATAGCTTTTCTGAATCTAGCTGGAGACTCGCTCAAAATATTGTTTTTCAAGCTAATCACATTAAAAATTTTGTAAAGAGTAATTTTGGTCAAATGGAATTGGGCAAATCCATAAAATAAGCAGCATAATGGATAGTGTTTTATACGAAGACATATTACAAAATGCTATGTTATCATATGCACATGATTAAATGTCACCCTTGGTTTCGGAACAAAATTTTTGAAACAATGTTAGTTTGTTCTGAAACAATTCACCCACTTCGAACAATTGTTCCGGAAAAACAAGGCTACCATATTAAATATGTTTGTAAACGACGTGTTGGTTTTACTATTAGGCAGCACAGTAGCATATGATTGCAATAAGCTTGTTTTCTCATATTTTTTATTGTGTAGTGTACAAATTGAAATAAAAAAGAAACTGAATGAAGTAAAAATGGATAAAAGTCAAGTGCTTGTTTAAATAGCCATTGAGTTATACAAAGTTCGTTTCATGGCAGTTAGGGAGCTGCTGAAAGAAAGGAAGAAAAAGGGATACTTTCACGCTTTGGTCCCAGAGATGCGGTTAAATAATATGGAATCATTTAAAAATTTTCATCGTATTGATAAACACACTTTCGACGAAATTTTTAAAATATTGGGGCCTGATGCGAAATTGTGCCTGTTGCCAACAAGAACACATTACGTTAGCAGAAAGATTATCTTTAACATTAAGGTGAGTGATGCGGAAAATAATAAACATGTGGGAATGTATTCCATACGATTTTTATTTCCACACCTGTTTTTTTTTTAGCAATATTATGCAACTGTTTATTTACAGACATTTCCGAAACACAATTCACTAACGTTCAATTACACAGTATCGTTTTACTGGCTATAGCTGATGCCGATTATAAATCCATATTGGTTAACATTGGAGTCTTGGGCCACAACAGTGATGGTGGTGGTGATGATTTTTAAAAAATTTTAAATTTGAAAAAGCTATTCTCGAGAACTCTGAGGATATGAAATTTCCCGATGCAAAGGCTTTGTCTGGCACTAATATATTAGTCAATTGCTGATGAAGCTTTTTCTTTAAGAAAAAATATACTGTGCCATTATCACGCACGTAGCAGCGGAGATATGATAGCACAAGAAAAAACATTCAACAGAAATCTATCTAGGGCCAGGCGAATAGTGGATAATGCATTTGGTATATCGGCAAATCGTTTTCGAATTTATAGATAGCCTATAGCTATACTGGCTATAGATATAGCCAGTAAGGCAACTGTAACAAATATTGTGAAAGCAACTATTTGCCTTCATAACTGCCTTATGGAGAGGACATCTTCGCAATATATGCAACCCGTTAATGGGAAAGACATAGATGGTGTCGTCATTTCTGGATCGTGGCGAAAGAAAAGTAATGAAGGTCTGTGGTCGATAGGGCGCGTTGGCTCTAACCGGTCCGCTACTGAAGCTGCAGCAATCAGAAATATATACACAAATTATTTTAACAACTAACACTGCCTTTATCAATTTAATTTATTCATTTATACTTAGAATTTTTTTAATTATTAAAAAACATCCATATTTACTGTATCAATGATAAACAATACCCATACGGAATTACTACTTGTCCCTTTTTGTTTGGTTCCCCACAAGAAAATTTAATTTACACTACATATTACAAGCTGGATAATATAATTCAATTTTAGAAAACAGTTAACAAAAAAAGGAATAAAAAACAAGAAGAAAATTCATAAAATTCAATAAAACCAATACAAAATTATATCTTTTAAAAGGACAATAACAAAGCACATTCATTTGACATATAAAAACCTAAAAACAAAAGACGAAGCCTCAACTCTTGGGTCTCAATCAAAATTGACATTAATTTTAGCTCTAATGCACTTTTTTGTGTTCAGTTACTTTGGAAAATACTTCTTGCAACGCCAAAAAAATTGATCTATTTTTTCGCCTTCTAATTTAATTATTGACGATGCAAGGCTATTTAGGGTTTTTAATGATTTAACCCGCATAACTTCTGCGTCAGCCAACCTTAAACAATTTCGTTTTTGGCTTTCATTTGTAGTGGAAGGAGGTGAACTTATTGATAGTCGGTGATTCCGTATATTTCAGGTCTTGAGCCATTTCGTCGAATAGTTCACGGAAACTGTTCGTATTAAAATGTTAAACAAAAACTACAAAAACAAAACAACAGACTTGTTTGATTGCTTAGCAAATAAATAAAAATAAAACAACAACATCAATACTAGGAAAGAGGAATAAAAAAGTAAACCAACAAGCAACAACAACT
>QOCX01001962.1:0-26387 GCA_005959815.1 Sarcophaga bullata | reverse complement strand
ATTTACTTTTGTTTCTAACTATTTTTTGTAATAAATTATAAGAATAGATTTTAAAAATACACAAAAAGAAACAACAATACAAAGTTTTTTCTTTATTATTAGATACGATGAAGTACCAAATGTTAGTGTAATTAATAAGCCCTTCCGCAGAGGAAATTATTGTGAAATTCCTAACAGTTATCCTAAGCGTAGTAAACTTTGTTATGCCTTCTACCCAACTAGTATTCGACAATTTTAAAACGTCCATAATTTAATTCTATAAATAAATAAAATTAAAATATTAGCGTGGAACAGAGTAGTACTTAGGAGAAAATTGATAAATTGATTGATCATTCATAGGTACACCTAGAACAAACAACATGGGTGGTGTGAGAAGCTAGTTTGTATCCCTAGCTAACGTGTTGTAATGTAATCAATAAAAAAGCGGTTTCCCAAGTACTTCACTCTATGTTCCTACTCTGAACCGGAGGGGTATCCCAGAAGATATATTGTTTCCTTCTTGTTAAAACCAACATGTATATACTCTAACATGTAGAACCATATTCATCTTACCAAACTTTTGTCGTTGTCTTATGGTCTCGCCCGAGTGACTTGGCTTAATGGTGTAAGGTATAAATTACGCTGTACACTTTTTACGCATATTTTTCATCTGGGAGATAGCAATACTTTGGTAGACTGATTGCCTGGAAAATCTAGACTTTAGAAAAGGTAACAGCACCCGTTTCTGCATCTATCATTAAACATTTACGAAAGATTTATATAGTATTATCCTTGGTTACATAGTCCACAATCCAGTCCAGTTATACCGATAGATCTTAAGAAACTTGTAGGACAACAAAAATGCCCAAGCAACTGCAAAACCGTATTCATTACAATAGAAAAAGTATAAAACGATGATTACCAACATATTCCATCGAACTATTCTTTTTAACCAGATTTTTTGGCTTTTTAAAAGTGAATTTAATACGACTAATTTGTTAATACCTAAACGGCTTTTTTGAAAATATTTGTACAAATTCAATTTTCTTTCACCAAATGTTTATCACCAGTTAATTTGTATGATAATTTCGGTCAATAATGGACGCCATTTTTAATGTTTTTAAATTTTAAACAATTCCCATCACGTTTTAACCTTTCTCAACATGTGTTTTTGTTTTTAAACAATGTGTACAAACAAAAAGGGGTGCACAATCAATTTTTTTTAACTTGGTTATACAAGTTCATTTTATTATTTTTATCACAGCTAACCAGTAAGGAAACGGAATTTTGACAGTTACTGGTGAAGTGTGAAAGGGATAGCTGTATGTGAAGTGTGAAAGGGAAGCAATATTAAAAAGATTTCTTCTCCTCTTTTCTCTGTTTGTTTATTTATTTAAGCTTTGGGTTGTGGTTTTATGGCTGCGAGATATATAAATGTAATTTTGTGTTATAACTATTAAAAAGAAATAATAGAACTACTAATAATAAACTTCATTTTTCGGTTCCATAAATTAAAAAATATTGCAAATTTCAGCTCAAGAAAATTTTTTATGGCTGTATGTCATTGATTTGCAAATGAGCTCTTAATTACCTTTTGCACAAAAATTAAAACAACTTATATCATTGTGATGAAATCACCACATTCTATAAATTATACATTATACTAATTTAAAATCATTTGAAGAATTAAAAATATTTTAAAAATTTCTCTTTTAAACAAATAAATGTTTATTATCATTAATTTCTACTTTATCCTCAGTTTTTCACTTGTATATCTGTTGTCTTCCTAACATCATTTGCTTCGCAAAATATGTATATACATTTTTCTTCCCTAATTCGCCGCATAAGGTTGCGCTGGCTATGTGGCGTTAAATGTCATATTTCCTTCTGTGTATTTTGTGATTTTATATTCTTAATATAAAACAGGTGTCAAGGATTAGGGAAAGAAAACGTCTCTAGTTATTAAAGTTTAAAGGAATAGTCTTAAAAGCTAAAATTTGTAATCAGTTAAAAATATATTTATCAAGTTTTATGGTCACTAAGCTGCTTAAAGCATGAGCTCTTGGATGCGTGTCTATAAATCTACCAACTGATAATTCGTCGCTGATCACGTTCATAAGGCTCTATGTAATTGTTCCTGTGGTTTCATTATCTGCTTGCTTCTTGTTTCACTTCAGAAGTCGAATACACTTCTGGGCGGCGTGTTGATCAAGCAGAGGCTTTATAGAGATGACAAAGTGTCACGCCGTTCTTTTTAGTCGCAATGTTGGGCAGTCTTCAATCTTGACAATACGTCCTCTTGATTTGTCTGGGTACATCAGCAAAATGGTTATCTGACATGTCCGACAAGCATGCGGTATTTTGTGGGGTGATGATCGAGGCCATTCTTCAATGATTGGTATATATTGTACTTTTTTTAGAACTTTATTAAATTCTCGACCAGAACATGTGAGAACTCTACGGCTGATTCTTAGACATTCAGTGACACAATACTCTGAACTATGAGAAACTGTTGACCAGAAGCACGCCCAAATAATACTTTGGACCAGGAGCTATGTACTTTGTTCTATCCCACCATAATGGCGAGCCATATTTTGAACGAAAGATTCCAGACTCTGTATCAACTTTCTCACCATTTTGTTTGACTGAAATGCTGGTTTTTCTTCCACTAGCTTCATAGCAGTACAAAATTTGCGAGTTACAAAGGATTCCTTGCCGGCCGAGCAATGAATAACACCTTCATGACGATGGGGTTCAATGGACTACTGTTTTGCCCCTCTTGGAAAGGCCACAGGCTCCGCCTCCCCCACTCGGCCACTCACCACACGACTCGCTCCTCTACCACCAAATTCCTCCACTGTCCGCGCCGCTCAACCCGATCCTCCGCTCGCCTCCTCTTTTCTCATCAAATCCTCCATCGTCCGCCTGCGCCGTCTCCACGACACTCGCCGCCTCCTGTCACCAACCTCCACGGCCACCAGCACGCGCCTCCTCCAACGCGACCAAAAAATCCCCCACACGCCACTCCGCGCCTCCACCACTCTCTTGTGAAATATCCGGTGTTACTATTTATTTTGTGTGGTTTAATTTAATTGATATAAGATGCAAATGAAATAATGATAAAACGACTAACGCGACTTCAATTTCTACAAAGTTTCACCACGGGGCGTGGATATGTAAACAGTACCTCCTTTGATGAAAAGATGGTGGGAGCTGGTGGTGTGACATCTGTTTAGTACCATCTCAGACCGTAGAGACAAGCTCTGAAGAGAAGTGGTGTGTTGTTATCTTTCGGCCTTACCCTGTTGACGTTAATAGTGGTATAGCGAAAAATCTCACAAAGTTACCAGAAAACGTTAAAATTTTAAATGTTTGCTGGGTTGGGTATATAACCTATGAGAGAATAATAAAAAGGGTATTATGAATGTATAGAAGATGACGATAATTTAAACAGCAATATGTACTACGGATTGTACTGCTTTGTAAAGATCGTTTCTTGTTGCCACTCAACATTTCTCTTATCTTTTATTGGTGGTGTTATACAAACTTCATGATTGATTCAATTTGATTGAGTAGTTATTGCAACACAAATGCTTCCCGTTTGCTGAGGGTGTGACAGGTAAAAACCCTCCGGTGTGTGAACCCTGATCGCTCTCCTATGTTGTAAAGGTTGACTACTTGTCTCTCCGCTCCCCACTCTCCCGCGTGGGTCCCCTGGTGGATTGTTGTGCTGAGCTAATACAATAAGACAACTGTCTGTGTGATATCTTAAGAAAAACGTACTGATCATAATCGTATATATTTATATCTTCTTTTGGGTATTCGGGGTAGTCCGCTTAATTAAAAGCTTACTGGGTACTCACCTTATCTCAGCCGGTAACGTATAATATTTATATTTATTTGAAAACCCAGGTATCCCCTCGCAAAGAACAAATATTTACTTAATGAAACATCATCTTTTTTATATGAATTTTCGCACGATTCTCTTGACAGCGTTCTCACCAAAACCACCCCACATGAAACTGTCGATATATTTTCTCCTTCTTCCGCTAAACTGCAAGAAACGTAGGTGCGATCTAAAAGTATGTTTTATAGATTTCCTAGTTAAATGGCAATGACTGATTAAGTTTTTAATAAAAATCTTGTATTAATTTAACATAATGTGTTAGTAGCATTGATAGAATGTTGTGTATTTTTTATATTCTTTGTGGCGATTGCAATGGATACCTCGTTAGTGTTCCAGAAACCAAGAGAGTTTCTTCCTCGTTTGGATATGTTTATTTGTAGCTTGATATAACTGTTGTGCACAAATGATATTCACCGGGGTGTATACAGTAGTCGTGATGATGCCAAGTCAAAGAATTCGAACAATCACAATCAAAACGCCAATGGTCACGGCTAATTGCATCAGCGCCATAATGCGTAACCCATGATTCCCTGTGGAAGGGTTATTTATTAATTTTTTTAATATTTTAAATCTAGTAGTAAATATGTGGGTTTTTGTATTGGCGCATGGTATGTCATTCGCCTTGACCAACCAACGTTTTGCCCGCAAAAAAACTTGTCCCGCGCTGAAGCCGACAAAGTTTCAAGGACCGCGTTGCCGCCCAAGCTGCAAGAAGAAGCCGTTTCTTTACAATAATTGTTTTATTTTAAGTTTTTATAAAAAAGTGGTGAAGAGTGTGATTGCATTTGCTGCTAAAAAATGTGTTTTTTAAGTGATGAAAATCTCAAGATTTTTTCAATCATCAGCAAAACAAAAAAATCTTTGGGTATTGTTGAATTATAAACTGTAGAGGAATTTTTCTGTTTAAAGGCTGCGTATACGGCAACGTGTACATCACGCTCCTCTCGCAGTGATGCCTGCGCTCAGTTCTTAACGGAACTTCAAGGTGTGATTTAAGCCCTCCAGAGGCTTTCTTAAAGACTTCTGCTGCCAAAACATCTTGGGACTTAAAAGAGCTGAGAGCGCGCCGGGCGGGGCTGTGATCAAGATATTTGTAACCCCTGGTGAACCCGTAGTCTCTTGACAACGCCATTCTTTGATATTTGATTGTTGAGTCCATGTATTTATATTACTGGTTCAAACAATTGAGTAGGTCCCGTATTCATTACATCTTCACCCCTTCGCGCACTTTTAATACTATTTTCAAAAATTCTTGACTTATATTGTATAAAAAAAATTCATGGTTTTAGTTTTAACATGTAAAACTACAAAAAAAATATTTAAAAATATTGAATAATCTAATAATTAGACACTTAAAGTTTTATGGTTAATGGCTAGTGGTATTCAATTCTTTGGGCAAATTGCCGCCTGTAGTCATGGAAATATCCAATTAATATTGAGATGTTACATGAGCGGTTTTGAAAATTCTCCTCGTCGCCTAATTTCCTCATCACATCACGAGTTTATCACGCCCGAACATCCTCCTATCCTTTACTTTTTCATACAATGTGTATTTATGCTCCTCAGTATTCACTTCTCTTGGATCACCATTCATAAGTTATTTCTCTGCTTTCAAGGTTATCATTAAATCTCATTGTATTCCAGAAGAGCCAAAATGTTAATCAAAACTTGTTGGCAGCGGTGGTATAGTAGCAAAACATCGGTAATGATCATAAGATCCTAACTGCTCCTAAACCTTCACCTCTCAAGCACGGCCACTATGTCGCCTATTAAAATTGTGCTCTTTGTACAAAGGACACACGTTTGCACAGAAGTCCGCCTCATCTCTAAAAGCAAGGAAACTTTGAACAAGGAGAAGTTTCAATAAGTTTATGGCTGAGCCTTCGGCAGCTTAATTACATTAAGAAAACTTGCCCTGCCATTTTCTGACTAGTCTATTTGCCTACTTCGTGAGACATTTTCCGTCTTTTTCAAGTAAAGGCACCACTCGGTTACACCATCATCCCGAACGAAAATATGCTTAACAGACTTATCCATATCAATTTACTATAATATTCGGCATTATGTAATATCCAAAAGCCCTCCCTTCATGGCACGATTAATGGGCAGCGCTATGCAAAAGTAGCCGGTTGGCCTAAAACTTGTTATTGGTATAATCGGCTGGGAATGATAAAACAAGGTTTCAATAAGCGTGTTACAATTTAAAAAATAAGTGTCTTTTAAAGGAGCAGGTACATAGACCACCAAATGATGTATTAAGCTTTCATTGACTACCAAAATGTAGGCACTAAAACTAGTATTACAAAACTATTGATACAACTATTTGAACATAAAATAATTAAACTTCTTGGTGTCCAGAGAAACAGTTCAAAGTGTCACTACACAAAATCATTCTACAGCAGCTCATCTGTAGGCTTTGGATGCAGGATCATTGCTGAAGAAATTGGTGACATCGATGCAGCTTCTCTTTGGAATGCCTTTGATGTCGGTCTTGCGCCAATGTATTGAATACCCTCCTCCTTTACTTTTTGCGTATTTGCATTCCTTAACTATGAATTCTCCAGATTCTCGAGGTAGTAAAGTATTAGGAAGCCATTTTTTAACTTAACTATAAAAAATACTGAAAGGAATTACGCAAAAAAAGGAATATTCAACAGTAAATGGCTGAGATGTGATGAGGCGTATGGGAGCTGCAGATACTTGCTATATAGAAAATTAAACGTTTTCGGGACATGATAAAGATTTGTGTTTTATTATCAACAACACAAGACAATTTTTTTTAATAAATACTTGATCATGGGTAATTTCATTAATTGTTTGTAAATTATCTTCCAAGGTATCAATAGATGCAGAATGCATGTTTGTAGTTGTTTGTAACAGGTAGTTATGCTTCTCATTTAGTTTTTTGGTTAGCAAATGGAGGAATAAAACAATACACAAATACACATTTAATCAAATGAGATCCGCACAGCAGATTGCCACAAATTCTTCTGAGGAGAACATTGGGTTTTAATTTTTATTTACATGAAAACGCATACAAGAAAAAAGAACATGCGAATTATTTACAAGTGCTTTTTTTTGAAGTTAACAAACGAATTTTTCGCAATCCACTAGTGTTGCCAGGTGAAAAAGATTTATAATCAAACTCTGAAAAATAGGAAAAATTATGCAAATTTAATTTATAGTGTTTATTTATTTTCTTTAAATTTACAAGTTATGTTTAGTTTAAAATAATTAAATTAATTTTTTGACAACCAAACCGATAACCAAACCAGAAAATCTCACATCTGCACATGATAAAATCAATCAATTTTGCTTAGAAATATGGAAACGGCAACAATGCTCATTGAGGAAAATGAAGGCAATGAGAAAATTTTGGATGGACATTTAAACATCAGTCTTTAATTTGCTGATTTTCCAAAATGTATTTGTTGAAAAGTTTCTTTATATTGGGGAGTGAAAAATTAGTACGAAATAAAAAATATATATTGCTAAGAAAAGTAATATAGCCAATGAAAAATGGTTTTGCTGAGTTCAACAAAATTAAATTGGAAACGAAATTTTAACAAAAAGGAAATACAAATTATTTTAACTATAGAGAATATATACAAAAAAAAATTAATTTTTTAAAGCAATAAATAAAAATTCATTAGAACTAATGAAATGCAATATATATATGTTGTGATAAATGTGTGTTGATAACAAAAATGCAATTATTGGCTTTTACCGACAAATTGATGTGTTTTCAAAAAAGTCTTGTTCTTTTTTCAATAGATTTTTAAGCAAAAAAAAATTACCCCCACAAATTTCATAAACGAGTTGAACAAGCAACACTAGCAAATGACAAACATTAATAATAAGGACTTTTTACCATACAGTGATTGAATGACGGGAAATCGTATTAAAAGTGTTATAAAATAGATTCCAAACATTATAAATAATTAAAAGATAACTGATAATATTTTCTAGGATGTCTGTGCTTTCTGTGATTGACGTTTTTTATGCATTTAATGACAAGAGGAATTGAAATAAAATAATTGCTTTCGGTTGTAACAAGAAAATTTACGAAGCAGATAGGAAAATCCCTCCGAATCAAATAAACACAGTATATAAAGTTCTTAAAATCCGTGAGTGTTGTTGTTCATTGTACATAGTATAAATCAGTGACTGTGTCATTGTTTTTATTATTGTTCTTTTAGATCCATATTCTTTTTTATAACAAGAACAACGACTGTGTATTAAGTAGCATACATAATAACAAAGAGTGGAAGAAAGAGATCATTTACCACGAGTGGTGTCAAGATCTGGAAAAATTAGCGTTAAAACTTAAAGCAAACAACAAATAAAATTGTGAGAAGTCTAGTTTAAAAAGTCGTTTCTGTAGTTGAGGGTTTTGTTTATGCGGAATATTTCATATACAGCGTAAGTAAATAGGTTGATTTTTTTTTTTTACGGTGATTCATATCATTGAAATACATCAATTAATTAATATTAGTGAAGAAGTACCCAGTAGGATTGAAGAGAAAGAAATCAAACGGTTTGTATCAAAATTCTAGTTTCAAAATTACTGGAAATTTGAACTCAAATGAAATATCTATACAACGGCGCTGCTGTAATTTTGCATTCTTCATCGTCCTTATAAATAAGCCTTACAATGATCAATTTTTCTTCGCTTCTATTAAGGCGAATTTTTTAATAAAAATATATTATTTGACGTAGGACCATGCACTAGGAACTTTGTACCATATCCAGGCAATAGCGATATAATTTTGAAAGCACAGATAGGTTTGGACTTCGGAAATGATTCTCTGGCAATCCCTCAAATTAACTGTTTTTTTTTTAGTTTTTGGTGTTAATTATAATGAGACCTAGATATATCTAAATCATCTCTTATCCAAACTTATTCCAGTACCAAAACCACCCTAAAGGAATAAATGAAATTAAATCGTCTCTTGCTTACCGTTTCGCTTTCTCTATGCTGGAGTCCATTTTAAAAGAGTGTAGGAAACATATTTCAAATTTTATTTTGTATGCATGAGGTATCATGAGTCAATCGCGTAACAAAGCCTTATAGCTATGCAAAACTAACAAAATTCTAGCTATTAAATCTCTAGGGTTAATACGTTCTTTTGTAAATTATGGTTTCACTCTTCACTTGCCTTGGATTCAATACATAACTCCTTAACAGATTTAATAGTATTGCAAATATAATGCGATTTGAGTTATAATCCTAGTTTTACGTAGTTCCCAATGGTACCATAGTTAGGTTTGCAATCTTTTTCGAAGACCATGAGTTTTCTATTAAGGCTCTTCGATTTTTCCTATTAGATAACTCCACATATTGTCTTAATAAATTAAGAACTAACGATGAAGCTTTTAGTTTTTTAATGAACATATCGGGAATATAAGAAATGGTGTAATCTCATCAGATGAAAAACAGCCGTATGTCTAGTGCAACTATTTTATTATATTGTCATATTTTATTAATGTAATAATTATTAAATTCAAATTAAATTCAATAAAAAACAAATTTTTTTTTCAAAATTTTCGATATAATAAATGATGCCCTAACTGTAATTCAGTAGTTTACTGCTGCTCGTAATCATTTAAACGAAAATTCATCTATCTATAGCGTGTTTGTATCTATTTTGTGTTTTATTATTGATATTGATTTATAATTACATTTGTCACTAACCTTAACATTATCTCGATAACAATTTCAATTAATTATATGTTACACTAGATTTTTTATGAATCAACTAATTCCTTGTTCATAGAAGTCAACGGTTGTATGTATAATGAATGATTGTAATTTTTTCTATTTTCCTACGGGGTACTTCTATAGTTCCTAAGAATATTGTTATTAAGTTGTAATTACTTAAAATATTTTCAGTTTATATAATTATTATAGTTTAAACTCTACACAATTGTTGTCTAACTTGAGAGTATTTTAGTTATAATTTTTTAAAATTGTTTCGCCAATTTACAATATTAAAAATGTTCAGTGAGTTAATTTTTTATTATTAATTTTTATTTTGACGTTTGTTTTTCTATATCAAAACTAAGAGCTTTCAATCAATATCGTTTTTAAAGAAAATCTATTAAAATAAATAAATTATAAAAAATAAGCTTTTAAATTATTGATTTAATTATTATTATGATTAATTATATTATGTTCAAGGTGGCATATTTTTAAATTCGATAATTTTATATATACAGTGTTGATAAAAAATCTTTCAAACTATTAACTTTTAATTCGCAATTCATTGTATGGTTACATGGTGAATAAACTAATCGAATTGCGTTTTCCACTGCTGCTGCGGAGAGATAGAGTTCTGCAGAGATCAAAACAAATGATAATATGAAGGTTCAAGATCCGAGTCTATTCAATAAAACATTTTAGTCAAACTCCTCTGTTTCTAGCGGGTTATCTAACATGTGTTTTGTCTGTAGCACGCAGAAGCTTCAGTATTCATGTCATCAATTCTAACCATTATAATAGTGTTGGTTTATTGAACTGTTTGAGTTTAGAGATCACGATCAATCATTTCATCAGGTTGTATAAATTCATAGCTAATAATTCCTTCCCACGTTTGTGTCACCCAGACTTGACTTTTATGTCAAGTAAAAAGGTATTTACAGCCAATCGAAAATGATTCCGTACCTGTGTCTTGTGTTTTTGTTTAACAATTTCGACCAGAACTGTATGTTTCCCATGAAAAGATATTAAAACGCCAAGTATAATTTGTCATTATTAACACATTTGCCAAAGAACGTGTAAACACACTCAAATGCATTCTTATCTAAGACCACCTATTCTATTTAGACCGATAGTCAGTTAGACACCAAAAATTTATTTAATATTACGAGTTTTTTTTAAGGTGAAACATTAGATAATATACTGGTGATGTTAAAGATAAAATGTATTTAAAAAAAGAAACAACTTTTCTATTTCAATTTATTTATTTTTCATGTGATTTATTGTGCAATTGATTAATAAAATAATCATAAATTAGTTGTCATATTTTTGATTAATGAATATATTTTAAATATTCTGAAAACAATCAATCAATAACATTTTTTATGTTCTTTTAAAACAATTGCAATTTTAAAGAATTTGTGTGCCAGCCAAGGTGGCGCTGTTAGCAAAAATATTTACCCTCACTGTACCTTGTTCGATTTAAATTTTTTTTCTTAAATTCGTCTTTGCCATAGAAATACTTTCTTTTGTTTTTCTTGCTATCTTTTTGGCAATTGTCTGCGACACTAAAAAGAAAAATTTTGTTGCATTTTAATTTATTTTGTTTTCGATTTAAATAAATAATCTCTACAAAAATAATTTATTGTTGCCAAAAATAACTTCTCAATGGCCAATTCTATATTTATATTCTTATAAAACTATTTTTAACGATTACGTTACAAACTTATATTAGGTTTATATTATACTCGTTTATTCGTTCAAATTAAACGAGGAATAAACACGTTTGTCCCATAAAATTACTTCTTAAAACGCAGTTTGTGTTTTTTTCGTAATCAAGCTTTCCGGTTGCGACAACAACACGAGACACCTATTTCTCATCGAGGTCTCTTTGGAAGTTTTTCAAGTTTAAAGAATTTTAGAGACATCAATTCCACGGAAAAGAACCCTTGCAGGAATCCTCTTAATATTACAGAGATGATAACATCAACAACGAACATTTTAAAGGGTGCACGTTTCACACCACCACATCTACATACAATTTCTGGGCGGATATTGCTTTATTTTTCCTAGAACCGGACCTATTATGCAATAGATTGAAACTGTAACAAGATATAGAAAAACAGATACCGAGTAAGACGGAAATGCTAACTTTTTTTTGATGACGATCTTTAAATAAATTTTTTCATTTGCCTCTGTTATACCAAGTGTTCGCTCTTTTTATCACAAAGAACAAAGAACTGCCTTATCTTGTTTTCCTATTGCTTTGGAATAATTAAGTATTTTTACCAAGATAATCGGGTAAAATTAGATAAAATTTAAAAAGGTGCGTTTTTCTGTCCTAGTAGGCTGGTTCGCTATTTAATCAAGGATTCCAAAACAGTTTTCGTGGCGGTCGGGTAATCCTTAAGACGGGAAATATAGCCAACGGAGCTAATTGTTTTCTACAAATGAGCAAGAAAAGTGCTCTGAATAAATCGGTCAAAATCGGATTAAAAATGGACTTGTAGGGGAAACGGATCTAGTGGCCTGTACAGCCATAATAGCAAGGATTCCAAAACAAGTTTCATTAGGGTCGGGCGTTAATTTGGAACAAAAATATAGGCGACAAAGCTAACTTTTTGTTAAATTAGCAAAAAAAGTGTTTTAAAAATTGGATAAAGATCGACTTGTGGAGGAAGTGGACCTAGTGGGCTGGATAGACATGGTACCAGGGATTCCAAAACAACTTTACTTAGGGTCGAGCATTGCTTGGGACCGATAATGTACGCGATTTTGTATAGGAAATAAGTGAAATTGTGGAGAAATAAACTTAAAAATTTTAATAATTCTCATTGAGTTAATTAGTGGTCGCCGTAGTCTAGTAGGTAGTGTGTTGGCTTATTAGACGAAAGGCCAGGGTTCGAATCCCCGGTCAGTCATCAAAAACGAAATATGAAAAAATATTTCTTCGGCGACTTCCTCTCAGCAGATTTCTGGCAAAAACTCTGAGAGTAAATAAAATTGCCATGAAAAGCTTCTCAAAAAATCTGTCGTTCGGAGTCGACTTTAAACTGTAGGTCCCGCCACTCATGTATAAAATTAACACACACAACATAAGTGGTGTGAGAAGGTAGGTCGTAATCCTGACTGAAGGGTTGTAATGGCCAATTATGTATGTATGCATTGAGTTAATATACCTTTGTATATAAATATCCAACAAAATGTCGTGTTTTTCGCAAGTTGCATTCCTTTGCTAGATGACTTGCATTTTTCTTTTTGGTTGATGACTTACATTTCTCGAGCAATGTATTTTTTTGGACGATGACTTGCATTTTTTAGTCGATGACCTTAATTTTTTTGTCAATGACTTGCAGTTTTTTGGTCGATGACTTGAATTTTTTTGGTTCTTGATTTGGAATTTTCGGTCTATGATTTGCAGTTTTTTTCTTTGCAAATGTCTTGCAGTTTTTTGTCGACGACTGGCTTTTTTGGGTCGATGACTTCCTTTTATGGTCGATGACATATATTTTTATTCGACGATTTTTTTGATCAATGGCTTGCATTTTTTGGTCTATGACTTGAGTTTTCTGGTTGATGACATGCATTTTTTGACTGCATCCAAGTTGATTTCCGTAAATTTTATCAAATTAAACTTGATTTATATGAAGCACTTCGCCGGCTATATTTCCGGTCCAAAAGGTTACACTACCATAGTGAAAGTTGTACCATACCTTTCCAGCGCAATAGGTCCGAAAAATGCACTTTTAAATTTTAATCGAATTTTGACGATTTAGATAGAGCATGTTTTTGTCTCTTATGGAAGAAGTTAGCTTTGTCGACTATATCTACGGTCTCAAATGTTAACCGACTGTAACGAAAACTGTTTTAGAATCCTTGATCCAATAACTATTCAAGTGTTTTGCAAGTGGTTGTGTTACCCTGCATTTGAAGTCTATTGCCAAATAGAATCCATAAAATTAATATACTTTTTTAAAAATTTATTTCAAAGCAATAGAAATTATACAAAACATTTTTATTTTTAATTAGTTTACATATTTCAATATCTAAAATATAACATTGAAAAAAAAAAACTGTATTTTTTATTATGTTTTTATTGTCATTAGTAACTGTTTGCGTTTAGTAATCTTATCGTATTTCGACCTTAATCTATTAAAAAATGCTTTGAAGACTTATTGAGACTTATAAACAAGCTTTAAAACACTTGGAATAGAGAAGGAAGAAATCGTTCAATTATTTAAATTGTTTATTCTTTATAATTATGAGTGTGATATTGTTTTTGCGACTCATTGTTTTCACTTCCTTATTTTCACGTACAGACACCAGTCAGTGTTGAATGTCATGAAGTCTTGTGGCAATATCTTGAGACAATTTCTATTACATGGTTTTTTATTACATACACTCTCTATCTCTCTATCTCTCTTCTCAGTTTATTGGTTCTGTAGTTTTATAGCAGAGTAATAAAATGACGTGAGTTTGTATTCTTTCATTTAGTTTTAAGGATTTTAACTGATGTCACGTTTAAGGACATCTCTTTTTGAAGGACATTTTTGATAGTTTCGTTATTGAAGGAAGAAAAGTAAACTTTTAACATCATTATCCTTTAAAACTGTTTTGAATTATGAAGTTTTAAGTTGATTGTAGACTTGAAATGAAGGAAAAAACTTATTAATTGCATTTAAATGAGATTTCTTAAAAATTTCATTTAACAATGGAATTAGTTTTGCATTGAAATTAAAAATTAAAATAAATCATGATTAAAATAAAAATGAATAAAGATTGTAAATTTCATTTAAAGATAGATGTGAGGATCTCTACGTATACAATTTATTGAAACATTGGATTAAAAGAATTGATTTTTTAAATATTCCTTTACTTATGATTTGATGAATAAAACCTGACTGATGATATATGATCGAGACCGAAGGAGTAGCTCTGAAACGTAAAGTTATTAGGGAATTATTATTATTAGGTTTTTGAGGGTCTTTCTTTGCAGCTTGATCTTGTATAGTGACGACATGATATCACAAAAAGGCTTCTGAGGTATTTAAACGTAAAGACGGTATAACCAGCTTTATTAATCACTTACTGGGATTGGAGGTATATGGCTGACGGATCCAGACTAAAAATGATAGAACAAGAATTGGAATCAGTTTGTCCAGATTTAGGTTCCAAGCTAGGATATTTTCGTAGAAGAATGAAAGTAACCATATCTGTATACTTTCGAAACGGCCCTTAAAGCCCTTAAATCCAGAATAATATGTAAACGTCTAGAGATTTTAGAGAACTTTAGCATTGTTACTTAACGTTGGGTAGTGTTATTGGCAGGAAATTTGCCCCAAATCGTTCCTGGGACAGTATTCGTAGTCTTTACATGAAAGGCTACAGAGAGAGATCTTTAGCGTGTGCGGAAGTAGACGATTTGCGTTACACAACTAATTTGGACAAACAGCTTTCTTAGGTCAACGCCGTTCCTGAGATCCCCAAGGAAATCTTCAGATAAGACTTCTGTCCGATATGCCCAGGCAGGTTTAGACTTCTTAAACAAGGTGTTTGTGCCTCCGTCCCTCAGAATTGAGATATTAGTTTGACAGAAATTGGATTATCTGTTTTTGTTTGTTTTAAAAAACCAAAATAATTAAATAAAACCATCATTTAAATGCTAGTTAAGTGTTTATATACAATTTCATCGGCCTGTGAAAAATCTTGAAAGCATATTATAAACCTATTGCTCCACTTCTGCATCTAGAATATGCCTTATCCAAGTGTTTGACTTACTGCTACCAAATTAAGTTACCTGATGGTAACTTTAAAGTTTTGTATCACATAAATCTTAATTTTATTTTGGTTATCTCCAATATAGTATAGTACCAAATAATATTATACTTCATAAACTTATTAGATAGTTGTGGGACTTTTTTAAATTTCTTTTGTCTAGGTTTTTGTGTAGAAGACAGTTTCAAAATTTTTTTCAAACCTTTCAAAACACTGTTGAGGCATTTGTCAACTGAATTGCTTGTTATGCACGAATTGCTTCGGTAAAAAATACTAAAAACATAATAAATTTCATTCAATTCAACAGCACATGAAAACAATTTTTATATATTTTTTTGGTGGCCGGCTGATACAATCATTGAAAATTTAATTTTAATCAAATGCTGTTTTATTCCCATTTTTTTGTTACGTGACAAAAGGAAATCTTCTAAATCAATCGATTGATCAAAAGGAAATTGAAAGGCATTGCTGGTGTAAACAATCCAAATTATCATTTACGAGGGTCGTATTTCTAAAGAAAAAGTGGTAACATAGCAAAGAGTTTTTTAACGTACTTCGATGCTTTTGACTTTAAATGAATTTCGTTTGATTAATACGCACTTGCGATCGATTTCCTCTGTTTAATGCTCATATTCCGGTAAAGTCTTTTAAAAAATAAGAATTAAAGAATTTTATTGAGTTAGACGAGTATATACAACAGAAACTTATAATTTCTCTATGCACATTGATTATATTAAAAGCTTAAAGCCCACTGACATATTGTTGTGAACGATCTTTAAACATTTCACGATCAATTTAAAATTGCTGGATCGATGACAATCGCCATCACAATCACAATGATTGAAATAAATTTTTATTTCTGATCATTTCAGATGTGAAACATGAAAAAAAATTTTATTTTGCTGACAATTTAATCAAATTCCAATAAACATAAAGAAAATCAACAATTTGATTTATTTAAAATAATTCATTGGCTTATGCACACAATCAATGAAATTGATGCTAATTTCCTATGCTAATAAAATACCAGAATATCATAATCAAATAAAATTTGTTCAAATATTTTGATACCAATTCGCTTGGTACTGTCTCCCTGGACGATTTTAACAAAATAATTATTGTTTTTTAAAAAAATGAAAAAAAAACTAATAAAAATGGAGAAAAAATCACAGAAAGTTAGCAAGTAAGATCACTGCGTATTGTTGGCATTGTATAGGCGAGTAGATTAAAGCTTAACAATGAAAAGAAAGAGGAGAAGACGTAGATATAAAATTATTATAAACAAAAATGTTTTTTTTATTTTATTACATAGAAAAATAATAAAGAATAATAAATGGCAGATAAGGCTTATAAAGACGGGCGAAAAAAAGAAGGTTTTTAGTTTTTCTCCACACTTTGAATCTCATGAACGTACATTTGCTTGTATGCTAACAAGAAAAACGAGAGAATTTAATTTATTTAAAAAAAAATTATTTGAATTAAAAAAAAAACCGAATATACATTCATATTAATTTACACTTTTGATTTCCCTGTAAAATTCTATCGATTTTTTTTTTGAAAAGAATTTTTTTGTTATAAAAAAACTTTGGAGTGTTTAAGAAAAAAAAAAAAAATGACGGAAAAACCGTACCTGTTTATTCTATATCGTATTTTTTGGATACGATGTATCCGCCTGCCACCACCAGTTCTACAGTCTTACCCGCATTGCCCACAAATCGACTGCAAGAGATTGTAAGTGTTTTGATTAATTTTTTTATTTGTTTTTCTCATTTCTTTTTTAAATTCTTGATGTTAAACTCAAAGTGTTTGTTTGTTTGTGTGTGTGTGTGTGTGTATTTAAAAAAATTATTTCGTAATAAGTCATGTAATCAGAATTAAGGCGAATGATTTATGGACTGTAGCCATATTGCAATTCAGTAAAAACGGCTGTTTTCCAAGATACTATAGGATGCGGGGGCGTATTCTGTTCGGGCTATTGTCTATTACTCCATGAAAATGGAATTCAACCTAGTTGCGTTTTAAGAGACTATTTTATAATTTGTCTTAACATCGATCGTATACTAATCATGGTCTCCCCATTGTGGCTCACCCCATTTGATACGCACTTTGAAGTTCCTTAACCCCTTAATCATTATAAATATATGTATTGTTGTAAATATATTCCTACGCTGAGCAGCTAAAAATCTTAGCGAATCATAGTCCTGTGATAGTTCTGTGGTTAAGAATGATTCTTCTGTAGTTTCTGTCTAAAAAATCAATCACAAACCATGTAAGAGGCGCATTGTCGGAATACATTGCCCCTGATCTTTTCTCTGAACCCTTCCATAATTCGAAACAACAACAATGTATGAAGTGCTTATATTATAAAGCTTCGTTGAATATGTTTTCGATTTAATTCGTCAAGTGGCTGTGCTGGGCTGTATGGGCTAAGAAAAGACAAACTTAAGATTTCAGACTCAATACTTTCCCATATTCGATAAACACACTGGTAAGCAAAGTTGTCATGAAAAATCAAGAGTATTTCAATTGATGAATTCGCTATACATCTATAAATATTATTATGAATAGTTTCCAGTGACCAGATGTCCAAACATTTTAACATTGTCACAAAAAATTTGAATAATTATCGTTATTAGACCAGCAACTAAAATAAACTCGTTTAACTTATTAATTATCACAGCGTGCAAATCATTTTTACTATAAATATTTAACTTAATAATTATTAAAACAAAAGTATTTCACTTATATATGCGAATTTATAGAAGACATAAGAAAAGAAAGGAAAAAAATACAATAATTTCGCAATTAAAATGATTATTATTGATGCAATATAAGTCAGATTGATGTCGAATATTATGAAGAATTAGACTTAGAATTAGAATTAGACAGTTTTTAAAAAGAATGAATATAATAAGGAGAAATCCATTTGAGGTATTTACAAATTCTTTTTCCCTTTTTAAAAAATTTTTCTCCGCCAAAACTTCGTATAATGATTGATGACCATAACACCTCTGATGTGTAACGAGCATATACAAATTTAATTTACTCATCTAATTTACTCTGAATTATACTTTGAATTTTCCTTCAGTACATGTATCTGAAATAATTACAGATTAAAGTGATCTTAACCTATTCAGATTAGGATAAAAATCTCACTTTTTTATTTGGTTGTTAAGCAGATTCCGAGCTGCATGGTTGCTGAGATTATTGGTATGTGTATAGGTACTAATCCATTCTATGGTACTTCAAATGAGAGTGATCGAGAAGGAAACTTTCTACTGATTATGGACTGTACAAATATTTTTACGAATAAAATATAGGACGAGTACAAGCCACACGAAAGATTATAACGACTGCCTATTGGAATATTAATTACTTTTTGTATAAGGCTGACTGCAGGCATAATGTTGAGGGCAATATATTCATGATGATTGAGGTTACTATAAGGCTTGTTCTTTTTACAATTCGCAATAGAAGCTAGTGAATACTTTTTTGGGGTTTTAGACTATTATTAGCAGAGGTGTTTGAGAATATGGCTCTCAAGAATTTTTAGAGAAAGTCGTTTGGGAGCTCATTGCTGGAGGGACAACTCCAGTCAATAAAACATTTTTATATTGTTTTTAATTAGTTAAGTAAGTAATTCCGGCGATGTTCGTATTTTTTTTTTTTTTTTTTTGTTGATGGATGAATTTAATAAGCACTTCGTTGTTTTTTGGAATCAAAGTGAAACCACGATTATTTATCGGATTATGTGGAATATGAATTCTGTAGTCATCTAAAAACGGATTTTTGTTTAAAGGAAGATATAATCATTATACAAATAATAAGGATTATTAATATAAAAGTATTTTTCACACTACATTCAAGTGTTAATAAATTTCACAATAGAACATCTTTTATTTGACTTTTAAATGCACATCAAATCAACAGATGTTTTTTATGATTATTGACAATTAGTAAAAAGGCTTAACTAGATATTTCAATTTGTCTTAAGTATTCTTTTATTTATATTCATATAAATTATGAACGCAATGACCTTTAAAAATACTTATAAAAACAAAAAAAAAATTGAAAGAAGACAACTAAGACCGAAATTAATGAAATAAATTTAAATATTTTCCTTTATTATATATAAATACTTGTATATATGTTTAAAAAGTCATTGCCAATCCGATCTGACGTTTTGAGAATATGGGCCAAATCTATTTTAAATGCCACAACCACGTTTGTCACACAATTTAAACAATACAATAAATAAATATTTTTTAGTTAAATAATAAAAAAAAATAGTATAAAATATGTACTATTTTTACTTTCTACACAATGAAAGTGTTGGCGTCGGTAGCGGTGTCGTTGTCGACAGCGTCACTGAAATTTTTATTTTTATTTTTCACTTTTTGTTCATGTGAAGACTTTTCTGATTTAACTAAATTTAGCTGAATAAGACGTAAAAACGAATTTGGCTGTTTCCTCTTTTCTTTCTTTTCTTTTTCAAAAGGCCAATGTCACATACGTATAAGTATGTATGTATGTACATATATTATCACTACTATTTGTTTTCTGTAGTTAAATATTTATTCTTATTGTATTTAAATCTTTAATAAATCTTTAAATAAACACAAAATATTTTTAAATATTTATTTTGTTTCTTTTTTAGTTTTTTTTTGACAATTGCTTAATGAAATTTTAATTGAAATGCGAAAGTTTAATATGTTTTTCTGCTGATAATGCATAGAATTAATACAAATTTAATTAGTTTAAGTAAATATTATGAGCATTTTGTTTACATTCTTAATATTTCGGTTCCTTTAAATACTAATCTCCACAAAAGCCTAAGGGTTAATTGGTTCATTTGAATTACCAAGCCTTAAAGTAATGCTTGTTTTTGTTAATAAACTAGTACATGAAGGGCGATATTGCCAGTCTTAAAGTACAATAATAGAACAGTTTTTTAATTTAAATTAATTCTATTTTAGATTAAAATAACTAAAAAATAATGCTCACAAGGCCAGGATCCTATTAAATACATGTAATTTAATGTGGACATTTCGTTCAACTGGCTAGAAACATAATGCACTAAGTTTCCCATTTGAAGTAGATTTGCAGCTCGTTGACGAGTTAAATCACTGACGTCTGCTTTTGGACTCTAAATTCATTTGGAGTCTGGATAACAAATTGAAAATATTTAAAGCTTGCAGTTCTATATACACCTTAGCTTTTGATGCATATGACATGGTAATTCGATTCATACTTTCATGCTGTGCTAGCCTGCATCTAGTTATCCTTTGAGAAGAAAGTAAGAAGTTCTGGCATCTTCAACTCTTTTTGTAGTGAAAGCATTTCTATTGATGTTAGACTATTTGATGCAAATGAATTGCTTAAATATTTTGAACTTAAAAGCAAACCACCATAAAAGCAAATGCTCCAGAAGAAAAGTGTTTGATGTAGATTCAGTAATCTAATCTAGAAGTAATCTGTAGATCTGGAAAAAGAAAGAGTACAACAACTGATCCCTTCAGATAACCGTTATATTAATCTGATAAAATCATTAAATACTTACGTACTTAATTCGTTAGCCTTTACAATCTGTATATTGGATTTCAGCCTACCGTATCACTTTCTTCCATGATTAATTGGTCGTCCTCTACGTCGACGTCTGCTGATACTTGCATCAAATACCTGTCTCGCGAATAAATGATGTTAGGCATAGTTTTTTCTAACCGCATTCTTCAAATCAGCTGATGCATGTATTCTAACTCAGCTAAGCATAAGATTGTTTTTCCTTAGCAGGTAAATTTTTCATTGCCTCGATACAGCGCCCTCTGTAATGCACTGATCGAGATCTGCTGCATCCCACTGGTAGTCAAATCTGCTTGATAGATTATTTAAAGGGATTGAATTTCTAAATTTTAATATCATCTATGTCGCTATTATTTCATCCACCAGTGTAAATTTTTAAACCATAGAAATATTATTTCCTTAATGAGGTTATAATACTTCTAATCGTTTAAATGCTTTCATAAAAGTGTGTATGCCAGTCAACGTTAATATCTGTCACGACGTTAAACACACACAGAAAAATTTTTAATTATAATGTCAACTAAATGCTTAATTTGTTATACAATATACTCGTATGTATATTTTTTAAACATTTTATTTGTTTAAAATATTAAAATTAAGACAATACTGGTAACTACACCGAACTTTGATCAGGAAAAAAAACAAAATAGTAAAAAAAATTATAAGAACATGAGTTCGTTGTTCTGGTCTTTAGCATTACAATGGAAATTAAAAATAACCGAAAGTATACGGTTTCTAGTTTGTTTTCTAGTAATATTAATAAAAACAATAAATAACAACTATAGTTAAATAGCAACAACAACAACAACAACAATACTAATAAAATATGAAATAAAAGTACTCAAATTCATGACAGTTTTGCTGTATTTTAATCTCCATAAATTACTCAACTCAACTCTACTACTGTTCTGCCTTGCTCTTTCTTTATGTCGTTAGCTAAAATGCTGAATGTTCCAAATTTCCATAATTTTTAGAAATTCCTGTACATACCACGTGGCCTGCAAAAAATTCAGATTTCTTGTACAGAAATAAATACGACATTTAAAGTATTTGTAGTCTGAAGTGATGAATCTAAATGATGATGATGATGAATCTTGAAAATATTGAGTTTACACTCGAAATGTATGGTCTTTATTAGGCTGTTTTGCATTTCAGACGTTATGAATGTTTATGTTTTTGTGTTTTTCTTGTTGTGTATTTAGAGTATACTAACTATTGTAGAAGGAGAGTATTTTATTATTATTATTGTTGTTCTATATATTATTCATTGTTGGAATATTAGAGACATCATAAAATGAAATTATTTTATTCCGTTTATTTTTTTTCTTCACTTTTTATTTATGTCTCCTAAACAGTCAGTGTCTGGTTCTCCATCTGAAACGGAGAGTAAGAGTGAGAGTGAGAAGAAAAATAGGAAAGAAAGCACGAGATGGCAAAATTTAATGATTCAAATGATTTGATTGTGTAAAAAGAACACAGAAACAAAAATAAATAATAAAAATAAAAAAAGAAATTATAAAATATAAATCAGTTTAGTTTGTTGTATTAATAATTAAAAATGTATTAAACAAAAAAAAAATAAAATCTCATTATCACAGTGCTTGTCAACAAAGTGTGCATAAAAGATGACTTTGAAAATTTAAAAATATTCCAAAAGAAATTTGTTTTATTATAAATATTTAAACAAAAAAATATATTGTCCATGTAAAAGTCTTTTTTTTTTGTTTGTTGTTACATATTGTGTTCGAAAAAAAAAAAGAAATTCTTTGTTAAAAATGCGAAAAACACCAAAATTAGGCCAAGTTGGCCGTGCCTTTTCGGAAATGTCACCTTTAAATCCTACAACATCTGATACGCGTGCGGCTAATGCCTCTGCTACTACTGCAGGCACAACAACACAGGGGCACCGTGGCTCCTTATCAAGCTATGGTAGTCTGTTTCCATTTGGTTTTCTACGCAATTCATTTTCAAAAGCCGGCAGTTCATCACAGGTAGCGTTAATAAAAAATGATTATTAGGCGACTGTTTTATGCTGTAAAATTATTTCTTTCAGAGAATTTTTGTATTGCTTTGTAAAGGTTTTTTTAAGACTTAGGACCTATTTAAAAAAAAATGTAAAAAGTGAGAAGACAAGTTCAAAGTACATTATTTATGATTGTCTTGACTTTACTACCCTTCAGCCTTTGTTGTGCCTCCACATAATTTGTAAAACACAAAATGTAGGCTAGGGTTTAAATTCTTTAAAGACTTGATAGATTTATAGATCTTCTTTTCAGTCAGTACTTTCGTTTTCAAAGTTCTCTACTGAAATGAAGAAACAAGTGATGCCTGATCCGGAGTTTGAGGAGAATGCATAAAGACTTTTAAAATGAAGGTTTGAATATTCAAGAGAGTTACTATTCATTTTGACGACCTTCCGTTGTTTTGATGGCATGTACATATGGGATTAAGAAAATCTTTCTCTACCTCCTTGGCATGATAAACGAATAATACCTCTCTAGCATGTGTACAGCTAGTCCTCTAATAATGTGATTTTAATTTATTCATTATTAAGATAATTTGTTAGTGTTCATTTCCTTTTTACTGCTTCATTATCATTGTTATCAGTGTAACAATTTCATTGATAAGGTTTTTTATGTAAAATATATTATTTATAATATTTACATACTCACTTCTAAAAACTGTTGATGAATTTCGGGGCACATTTCCGTTATCTCTCAAATGCAGGTGAACTAATGCTACCTGTTCTCACAGAGGAGTGGTTTTCAATCGTATGATAAATTGGGAGAGGGGGGCAATGCAAGTTGCTGACACTGTTACATAACAATACTTTTAGACCATAAAATTATTATCGTCTTCTGTATGAGATAAAAAGAAAATGTAATTAATAATACAGATGCTTAAATTACTTTAAAATAAAAATATAAGATTTTACTTTTTGATTACTTTGTAACATCCGTTGCAGTAAGTTTGTAGTTAGCAAGAGATTCCTTTCTTTTATCTTAAAGTGGTATGACTTTTACTAATTCGATTCGATTGTCGGCATTGCTAGCGAAGAAAAGGACTGCTATATCCACTGCTATCTGTTTGAATGGTGCTCTCAAGTTGTAATACCGAAACTGGCTCCGGTGACTTCTTACTGCAATATATTGTGAGAAGTTCGCCATCTAATTAGCTACAGCTTCTTGGCATCTAATCCAATAGAACATCTGTCTCTGTTTTTTTCACTGTCTTAGTTATTTCAAGGCGACCTCCACTAGGACCACTGTGGATCTTATTTAAAACACATTTTGTTTTTGAAGACGGTGCTACAATTAGGTTTGTTGAGTAGAATTTGTATGCCAGAATTGTTTATATTAGGCATGCAATGCTTCCATAATAATGTGTGGAATTAAAGGGTTTTCTTTCGAAGAGTTAGAAGCTGGTTCTCAAAATTTGTTTTTCTTTTGAATTAAGGTCCTATGAATGTGTTGAATTATTTAGTGCTAAATATTTTAACATCACTGTAAGTAATGCAGGAGTTTTTAATCATCCTAAAAATATGCAATTGATTTTTATTTCATTTTAAATTTGATATCAGATAACCAACGGATATAAATTTCTGTAAATATAATTAAATTCTTCTATTTTGTTTATTGTGTTTTACTTTTTAATTATTTTTTAACATTCTAATTGACAAGTGCTATAAATAAATAAAAACAAATCTTTATATTTTTATTTAAGTACCTAACTTGTTCTCGTTTTTTATGGATGTTCTTTTTTCTTTCGAAAAGGAAAACGAGATGTCTTACGACGAGCAAACTGTTGATGTGTTAAGGATAGGGAAGGGTGGGTAGTAGTGAAACTACATATATTTCTTGTCAAATCATCGTCATCGTCATCGTCATGTTATTTTATTTCTTTTAATTTTCATTGACTTCAATGAATGATGTGCAAATAAACCATTTAAGTTGAATTTAATTGATGGTTAAAATGAGAACAATAAACTAAAAAATTGTTAAAGATCTTTTCAGTTTGAAATATATGCGAGCTAGAGAAAAGTTGTGCCTCTTTGTGTGTGAAATATAGAAAAAAAAATTAAATTAAATATAAATAATACGAAAATTCTAACAAAAAAAGGGAAAAAAAGGAAATAAAAGCTTGAAAAAAAATGTGTTAAAAGTGTGCCTTTAATTTGTGATTGTAATGTGTTGGTTTATAAAACGGAAGTAATTTTTTTTTCATTGTATTTAAAAATTCTTACCATAATTCCAATCTATTTTCTACTGCTTTTGATTTTATCTACAAATTAAATCAATTGTTGATTTTGCTTATCTTAAGATTTTTTCTTTACCTGAAATTAATTAAGAATTTTCGAATGTTATTTTAGTTTTTTTTTTTTCTAAATTTATGCTGGAAAAAATGGCTTTAAATTGCTTTGCCTATAAAATTTTAATTTCAGTTAATCTTGTGAACATTGCAAGTCGATAACATACCAAAAACAATTACGGTTTGTGCAAACGATAAAGCAGAAATTGTATCCTTTTCTCTAAGCTTTACAAATATTCGACAATCTTATCTGCAAAAAAAAAAAAAATTAAATTTGTATGTGCCTGTTGTTTAATATAAAATTTGTCTAAACAGTTTCTACTTCAAATAAGTGTATCATTACTAATTGTGCCTTTATTATGGAGATTTCTCATGGCAAAGCCTTTAAGAAAATTTTAAAGGCTCGCTTAAAACCACCTGCGTCACCAGAACTTGAGGTATGTTGATGAAATAATAAAAACTGAAGAAATATTTCAAATATTTTTCTAGTTTTATTCTATTGTGAGAAAATTGGTTTTGATTGACAAAATTGTTGAATTGTTATCATAAAACTAACTATAGCTCTTGTTCTCTCTCTCTCTCTCTCTCTCTCTCTCTCTCTCTGACTGACTGTACTCAGTGTATTTACTTAGTTAATTGGTCATTATAACTCTTTATTCAGGATTACGGCTTAGCTTTTCACACCATGTATGTTGTATGTGTTAATTTTCTAAAGATTTTTAAGAAACTTTTAATGGCAATTTTATCTAGTCTTAGAGTTCTTACATTTTTTTTTGCCTAAGCCGGTATTTGAACTACGGGCTCGTATCTAGTAAGCCAACATTCTCAGTATAATGTTTAGATATCATGACCTTTTCTTTAGTTAACTAAATAGGCTGCGTCGGTACTTAGAGCCCTTCAGTGTAAACAAGATTTATCTGAGCAGACTGCTGAGCTCATTTAAGAGGCAACGAACATAGAACACTTTCTTTATCAATCTGGATATGATTTTGTGCAGAAAATATTTTCACTACCTTCTTAATAAGAAACTTAATTGTATAAAAGAACTTTCCTTCCTATATGCGTACCCTTTTTGGGTAATCTAGCAACTCTGTTCAATTTGCTTAGTTGGAGGTCTTAAAGTTCTTGTTTTTCATTCGG